>JASCZW010004366.1:0-202552 GCA_034211315.2 Aedes japonicus
CTCTGCATCAACTGTCTCTTCGTAATGAACGCAGCTGTACAAGCAATTCCCTTTGATTGATTGTTCAAAGTACAAGCTGACGACGTCTTCACTCGGTCTAAACTGTTAACAGATCCACTAATTCAATAGTTTTTCTATGATAATTGAAAGAGAAAGCTGATTAAGAGAGTTCATCAACGACGTTACGCTCTTTTCAAATGTTATGTAAGACATCTACACCAATTTAGCATATAGATTACCATCTTTACCATCTAAGTGTCTTACTCTAGAAAATTAAAGCCTGTCCACGTTATATTTCGGACACTAAAATAATAGCAGCAAAAATAGACTACACATAATCCAACAAAACAGATTATTTATTTCACAATAACAGAGTTATATCTACATTATAAACAGTTGATGAAGATGTTAATCCTTCTTTTTGTAAATTCTCGAACTTTCTGTGGTACACCTGCCATCAATTTTCGTATGGTATCCTCAGATACGCCCCCTGTGACGATTCTCCATCTTCTCTTGAAGTCATCGGTACCATTTGCTTCCTTCTTAGTTTCGGAGAGTTTCCGCTTAACTAGTGCCCAGAAACTGTTTAAAGTCTTCGAGTACGTATGTTTCGTCGTCCATTATGATACAAGAAAAGTTTTGCAAAAATTTGGTGTGAAGTTCCTTTGCACGACTTTTTGCAGTGAAATTATACTTGTAATCACGGTTGGGCATCTTTTTCACTTTTTACGCCTTCAGTCCTTGCCCCTGCTTCACTTTTTGCCCGAATGATTTTGACTTCCCTACTTTCGCACAGAAAGATTGGGATTTTTTTCGATCGCATCCCGGCCGTCAACGGCAACTCGGTTGCCGATTGGTCCAATATGGCAGCTTTATAGACGAAGGGCAAGTTTCCAGTTTTCATAAATGGTTGATCGGATAACAACAGATCTAACTCTCGGAAACCCGTTGGTAATAGCGAGTAACTTCAACGCCTGGGCGTTGAAGTGGGTAGTCGCTCACTAACCCAATAAGCCAGATCCACGCCTAGCCAACGTAGGTACCAAAAGTTCCTACCATAGAAACAAAGCTGAATTGATCATCAACGTATAATGCAGCAGCCCAGGACTGTCGAACAACTGGAGGGTAGAGGATGGCTAAGCTCATAGTGGCCACTTGGCAGTTCACTTTAGTACCGTAGACAATACCAAGCAGCGCACAGAAGGAAGAGCATCCACTCAATTTGCAGGCAAACGGAGGACATTATACTTCGATGAAGAAAAATTTAAAGAGCAGGAACGAAACATGCGCAAAACCTGGGACCCATGCGGTGATCAACTCGTAGCGCTACTTACACGCGTAAAGTGCGATGCAACCATGCCTACGATGGCCGAACCTATAGATGGTAGGTCACTGGTATATTGGTGGACAGATTCTATCGCCGCTAAGGCCGCATAAAAGAAGAAGATAAAGGCCAGCAGGCTAGTCTGCTTCGAGGGCTTTCGTTTGATAGCCACTGCGAACCGACGGGGTGACTCCTGGTGGTAATGTTCAATGCTAAAGGTGTGGTAGCTCCAATCGAGTAAACATCTGAGCTACTGCAGGTGGTCAATACAGGACTCTTTACGTGTCATGACCCGAATTCCTGGCCTCCCATGACCAGCGTTACTGTATCCCAGACCGTAACGCTGTCATAGCTGTAGAAGGGTGGTTGGCAACGAAGAACATCCGCAATCACGTGAGTGATGATAATGGCACCGAAGAGGAAGGGGATGAGGCGAAAGTTACGAATGATGAATCTATTGTGATAGGAAAGTCGCTAAAGGTAACCGTGGTGCACCCTGGAAACGTTAAGCTCCCCTTAACGCCTAAATTAACTACGGAAGAAGCAGCATACGGCGGAGATCCTGCAGGCAGCCGTTAGCGGTCGTAACATGAGGGAACAGGGGATTACACGATTTGTTTACTTACATATATGTTTGTATATCATAAAGACAACTGTCAATATACGTGCAATTTGGTTGTCTGAGTACGGCAAGCGCCAGGTCTCGAGGAACTGGTCAGTTGTCAGTGGGTCTAGGAGTTGGTCCACACCCTGAGTTCTTCAAGAGTCTGCAGATTTTCCAGCCCGTCGAAAAAAAATAAACGAAGATAAACCGAACTTGGCCATCAAGATGGCTATTCTGCTGGCTTCCGAATTGTTCAGAGTGATAATGCAAAGATGCCTAGACGAGAGCGTCTTCCCGGACTGCTTGATACGCCAGACGCTAGTACTGCTGCCGAAGAGAGGGAAGCCACCAGGCGATCCATCGGATCACTGTCCAATATGCTTGTTAAATACGCCGGGTAAGGTGCTGGAGAGGCTAATCCTCAACAGGTTGTAGAAGTACACGGAGGGTACGGATGGCCTGTCCAACAATTAATTTGGCTTCCGTAAAGAAAAGTCAATGGTGGATGCCACCATGTCCACCACCAAGACAGCAGAGGAGGCAATCCAACGTAAGAGGCGGGGATTTCGCTACTGCGCAGTTGTTACCCTGAATATGAGAAATGCGTTCAATAGCGCGTGTTGGGAGACTATTGGTTGGTGGCACAGGGAAGTTACCTTCAACTTGACGCTGATACTGTTAGGCCAAGGGCTGCTTTAGACAGCATCTGTAAAAGTACGACCGCGTTGAGTCCTCCACTGTGTGTCTCATGTGTGCGGGTGTCAAGGAAACAGCAGATCAGGTGTTCTTCAAGTATCCTCGCTTCAATGACGCGAGAAACGGCATGATGACTGTGAACGGTCGGGACACGACTACGGACAACCTTTATCCGGGAATGTGTCACTACTGGGACATCTGGGACGCTGCAAACACGACAGCCTCCTAGATTGTCCCAGAACTCTAAACCTGATAGCAAAATGACCAGCGGCACGTCAGAGGGACCAACTAACTACTAAAATGCTAAGTAGTTAGACATAAGCGAGTGCTTAATGCACAAAAGCCCCCTCCCCGAAGTAATACCGAAAAGTGGTTCCGGGAGAGGGGGAGCCTAGAAGCTTACTTACCTGCTTATGCTGGTCCAACGTCCTATTAGGACCGCAACTGCGTCACGATATTTCTTCATGAAACTCGGTTGAGGGCTGCTTGTCTCCAGTTCCTCGAATGACCCACACTAACAAGGTCTTGCTCCACTTGATTTAACCACCTAGCTCGCTGCTCGCTGCGCTCTTCTACTTCTTGTACCGGTTGTATTGTCCACGTCTCATGCCAGTTGAGAAGTACCGGTCTTATCAGCGTTTTGTACATGGTACAACGGTGTACAACGGCCTTGTGGGGTCCACAGTAGGAACGACTTTCAGCTAGAGGCACGGGAGGGTTTCTATTGGATCGAGGGGTTGGTACCCTCAATCTCACACCCTAAGTTCTCCAGGATAAAAATAACACATTAAGGTTCAAACACATTTACTATACACACTATGGTCAGATCTACAAACTGCGATGCTCCCTTCAAGTCGAGCACTCGACACTGAGGAAGTCCGTAAATCGTAGACGAAACAGGCCTTTCTCTCAGAAGACTAGTTTTTGTTTTAGTGGAATTTTATGGAATTTGGAATTGTCTCTTGAAGCGTTAATTCAAATTTGCGTAGGTTTTTTTTCCAATTTCAGATGCATTTAATACGATGTGAATACGTTAACTAACGTTTTTTTTACATTTTGGCACTGAATTTGTCAGAAGTGCATGAAATTAATCAACGTCCAAAATTTTTGTTTACACGAATAAACAATTATTTTATTATTTACATGGCATAACGTCACAAAACTATAACAAAGTCTGATACACAATATCCCTCCATAATGCCCGATTCATGGCTGCTCCTCTCCAATCCCTTGGGCACCTTGTACCCTCTAGGTCTTGCTCCTCCTGGTCTGACCATCTTGATAGTTGCGCCTCACGTCGTCTTGGATTCCCGTCGAACACCATTTTTGCAGGATAGTTGCCCGGCATTCTCGCAACATGTCCTTTTGCCACCTTATGAATACTAGGTTCGCCGGCGAGTTGCGCGAGTTCATGGTTCATCCATCGCCTCCATAGTCCGTCCTCTTGTACTCCACCAAAGATGGTTCTTAACACCCGTCGCACAAAAACTCCAAGTGCTCGCAGGTTCTCTTCAAGCATTGTCCACGTCTCATGCCCGTAGAGAATTACCGGTCTTATTTGCGTCTTGTACAGAATGCACTTCGTACGAATAAACAAGCGAGTGTTATTTTAAAAGAGGCCTTTGGTGAGATCTATTTGATTGTAAATATATCCCAAAAAAACGTTTTTATCAAGTAATACAAAATATGTGGCTGGTTTGGAAACTATGCATTTCACTTCAATAGCGCAGATGTAATATGTTTTTCTACAACTATTGCTACAACTTTATATATCAGATGCGTCATAATATTCGTTCGTCGATAATCTGTTTCATTTTAATAATATCAGAACCATTTTTTTTAATACAATTTTCTTTTTTTCTGTATACCTTTCTTGTTCAAAACGCTGGAGATTTGTAGCGTCTTAATAAAACACAATAATATATCACTGGCAACAGCCAACGAAAGTCTAAGCACTTGAAAAATTACATTAAATTAATTTATGTTGCACAATTGTATTCTGCAAACATTCCATCATCATCTTTGATCCTACCGCAAGCAACACCAATTTAATCCATTCTCATTCTTATTGTTCATTTCCATTCCAGTTATGGCCTATTGGGTGCATCCGGTTGCGGTAAAACCACACTGCTGTCCTGTATCGTTGGCCGAAGGCGATTGAATTCTGGTGAAATTTGGGTCCTCGGAGGTCGCCCAGGATCCCGTGGCTCCGGAGTGCCAGGACCACGCATCGGATACATGCCCCAGGAGCTGGCTCTCTACGGAGAGTTTACCATCCGGGAAACGCTAATCTACTTCGGTTGGATCAATGGGATGACCAACGAACAGGTTGATGAGAAAACGGATTTTCTGCTTAAGCTGCTTCAGCTGCCGAATGCATCCAGATTCGTGAAGAATCTATCCGGAGGCCAGATGCGGCGCATGAGTCTGGCAGCTGCTTTGCTGCATTCACCGGAGCTGTTGATTCTGGATGAACCAACCGTTGGAGTGGACCCAGTTCTTCGGCAAAGTATATGGGATCACATGGTGGAGATCGTCAAAAACGGCAACACTACAGTCATCATCACAACGCACTACATCGAGGAAACCCGTCAAGCTCACGTCATCGGGTTGATGAGAGGTGGAAAGTTCCTTGCTGAGGAGTCACCCGCCGAACTGTTGGCTCAATATCATGCTGATTCGTTGGAGGATGTCTTCCTGAAGCTGTCTGTTATGCAAAACATGGGCAAACGTCGCCGGTCATCGATCGCTCAAGAAGTCGTGGAGAACATTCGCGTTCCGGCCATATCCAATCCTGCACTGGATTTGTCCCCGGAAGAAGACCATGGTGAAATCTCCGGCGAGTTTGGCGATAACATTTCAATGTCCTCGCGTGGTCCTGATTCGATCACACCGGAAATTCAAGCTCCTCCCCTTCCACCGGAAGAAGAAACCAAAGTTCCCTTCATCGAGTACTTTAAGTTCGTCAAACCGATCCACATGCAGGCACTGATTTGGAAAAACTTCTTATGGATGTGGAGAAATGTTGGGTAAGGGGAGAACGGTTTGGGTGGTTGATAAGGATTAAGTTGACACTTTGCTTACGATTTCAGCGTGATGGCGTTTATCATAGGACTACCGGTGGCACAGATCATCCTCTTCTGTTGGGCTATTGGACATGACCCTGTAGGTTTGCGAGTGGCTGTTACGAACTATGAACTGCAGCAGGCTAACCTTTCGATTGCTGATTGCCCATCGTATCCCGGATGCAACTATTCTCTGCTGAGTTGTCGATACTTGGAAAATTTGAAAAACAGGAGTGTCGTTGTGGTTTGTTGAATCTTTGTTATTTTAGAGAGAGCTTGGAAAATTTTAAAATAAACAATATATTTGCAGCAACTGTACGAAACCGAAGAGGAGGCTCTTAATCAGGTTAGTCGAGGAAAGGCATGGGCGTCGATGGTATTCTCGCACAACTACTCGGAAGCGCTGATTGAACGGTCAGAAAACATTCGCAGCGTTGAGGAGTGGACTCTGGATGCGGCAAGCGTTGCTGTAAACATGGACATGTCAAGTAAGTTATCTTCTTAGTCTGCGAAAACAAAACTCTAAAGTTAAGACTTGTGTTCTTCTAACAGACCAACAGATCGGGAACTTATTGTACAGGGATATTCAGTATGCGTACTTCTCCTTCATCGAAAGCATCCTCTCGGATTGTGACGTGAATCCCTCAAACGGAAGACTGCCAATACAGTGGAACATGCCCATCTACGGAGATAGAACGCCCAATTTCACGGATTTCGCTGCACCTGGAGTTATTTTGACGTGAGTTATCATCGAAGTTTTGCCATACAGGAGTCAACAATAACAAAATCCGATCTTATTTTTAGAATCATATTCTTCCTGTCGGTGGCGTTGACCTCCGGAGCGATGTTGATCGAGCGGAATGAGGGAATCCTGGAGCGTTGTCTGGTGTCCGGAATAACTGGGGTGGAGATTCTATTTTCTCACGTTACCACACAGTTCCTGGTGATGTGCGGCCAGACGGCACTGGTGATCCTGTTCAGTTTCTATGTATTCGATCTGACAATCCATGGGGAAATCTTCTGGGTCGTCATGCTGACGATACTGACCGGGCTGTGCGGAATGTGTTTCGGTAGGTATTGTATTGAATTAGGGATTGGGAAATTGGATACTACTCGTCGATGAGAGCTTTTTCAGCTGTCCAGCTGCCCAGCTGCCTTGCGCAAATACATTTGTTGACAAAATTCCTCAACCACTCTCAATGGGAGTTTAATCCGGACTGCATACTGGACAGTTCATAACAGGAATGATATGGGCCATCAAAAAGTTTTTGGTTTTAGTGGCTGCATGACATGAAGCGTTATTTTGCTGAAAAATGTTCGTCCATAACGTTAGAGAAATCAAAACAATTCGAAGTACTTCTTGGAATTCATTCGTATCGATTTGAAGCATATTTGAGTTTTTCCCAGCATCACTTATGTCTGCCCATATCATTACGGCCCCTCCTCCGAAGTTACGAGATTCTCTTGTAGGTTTTTTCTTTGTCTTATATTGTCAACAGTCGCCAGAACCATCAAAATCGTCCAGTTTAATTTTTTTCTTTGGCTAAAACCACTCTAAACCACTTTTCATCCCAGAATTGATATTTCTCGGCAAAATTCAGCGGGTGCTTCCTTACGCCGTGGAAGAAACCGCGGTACATGTACGGATTTCCTGTACGATTCTTTTTGGATTCCACAGCAAGGCGCTTGATTTGTCGTTTGTCTCTATCTGATAAGTACGGGCGTCGTCCCAAACGCTTTTGTAGCGTATTAAGCAACCCACCGGATATAATGTGTTGCGGGATCTCTGAACCTTCCTATTCTACGAACTATCTTGCGAAGAGAAAATCCTTCCTCCTCTGTTAAAACAGGTCTGTTCCGGCAAGGCCCTAATAATTTAGAAAATGAGATAAGTAATAGCGTACCTATGCTTTATGTAATATTTTAAAAACCTTCAATTGATTAAACACAGAGGTATTTTGAATGATGACAACGTAAATCAAAAGCAAACAAGCTGAGCTAATAAACTGACATGGTTATAATTATTTCCATCCCTCCCTCTTTGCTCACACATACACACAGGAATAGTTCATGTTCATGTTCTTTGTGGACAAAATGCATCGAATTAGTCTCATACCGTTTTAGCACTCTTAAAGAATTGTGACAAGAATCTGAATCTGACCAAATAGTGGATTTTCATTGTGTTGCTCCAGAAGTGGCAGAAGACGGTTATGCAGTCCTTCAGTCCTGTAAATTTCACCATTGATGATGCTTGTTGTGACGAAAATTTCTCTTCGCTTTCCACAGGTGAAGGTAGCTTACCGAATGAGGCATTTCATTGTAAATTTCGACATTTTCTTCTTTTCGAAACGATCATCCACATATCTTTTCCGGTGTGAAACTCCTGTCCTGGCATTCGTTGGAGGTCAGTTTTGACGTGCAGATGTCCCATCATTCATACCACAGTAATTGTATCTGATGAATATTTCCGTGTAAAGCTTCCTAGAAAGGGTCTTGGCAACAGTTAGGTGCCGTTTATCGCGGCTTGTAAAGTTTTGAACCTTCTATGCATGTAATCAAGCGCTGGAGCCTTGACCTTCTGGACGTATCTTTGTGAAACACCAACCGTTTTGGCAACATCACGTGTTCAAAGAGGCCAAATTTGGTTAATTTGTGACCAGTAGGAATAAAGTTACAGTCAGTTGAAAGTGTTGCTATAATTTCGTGTTCACCCTTTAGTAATAATATCAGAATGATTAGCTTGTTTCACGAACGTATGGATACGATAACTCGTACAAAAATATGAAGGTCACGCTACTTCTAATGTAAGACTTTTTGTCATAAAATATGAAGAACAAAAAATCCATCGTTATATCGAAGACAACTTTTTTGAAAATATGGATAAAGTATTTTAAAAAATCTTTAAAATCTTGTCCTGTTAATGTTTTGTAACTGACGCGATGTTCCAAAGAACAACTCAATCGCTAGTCACAGTGAACCGCCTCAAATCATGACAATTATACAGTTATGATACAAAGTATGTGAAGTTGTTTAAAAAAGAAGATGTTTTGTGAATTACTTATGCAGGGCTATGCAGCTCCAGTTAAAGTGGAACGGGAAAATACTCTTCAGATCACCTTGCTTATGTATAGGTATGATTACCATCATTATTGATGCAAGAGAATGTGTGCAATGCCTGAAACAAACAAGGCTGCCATTCTGTAGTGATGCGAGATACCAATTTACCTAACAGGACTTTCCGTTCGTAATGAAAATATCAGGAATTCGAACTAAACACAATGCAACGGTACTTACTTTTTCTTATCCTCTATTATACCTTTTTCCACATGGAACGTGTATTGTTTTTTGAGTTGCCGTAATGTAACAAAATGATATAAGATCAACTGATATATATTGTGTACATTTTCCCATACATCTCTAAAAATAAAAGGCTGTGGTGTTCTTCTACCTACACTAGCATTGGGATGTAAGATCTACTACCATGATCAAAAAGTTTAGTTATCAAAAGATTATACATCAAAATTTATACTATCCGTTTCAAAATACTATCCATGGAGCGCAACGCACTTTTGCCAGCGTTTGATCCAATTCTCGAAACAATTTTTATATTCAGTTGGTGGTATGCCACCTTAGATAGATCGCAGCAAGCCGTGCTTCTAAACTGACGTGTTTTGTTTTTGCTGCGTCGTTTTCGTGAACAAAAATCAAACATTAGTTCGTAATTTAACTCTAACTAACAGTGAAATCATTAAATATAGGCGTGAATACAATCGATTCCCTCCCGAAATGTATGAGTGTCGGTAATATTTCCACATTTTTTTGGATTTTTGTGCTTCGCCCCCGCACCCGGAAGAAGAGTTACATAAGCTTAGTTTTGTTTATTCGTGGTAGTATTGTGACATCCGGACATAAATGATTAAGTTTGAGTGTTTGTCCGCTTTGTCGCGAGTGAATCGATAATTATTTGCAGTTTTGAAGTTCGTTATAGAGTCGCCTCCAAGGGTCTGACGGGAAGTCATTTTTCTGAAGCCAACATCTCTATCATTCAAACTTCAAAAGATTCATTGTTTGTAAACAACACAGGCGTTCGTACCCGTAGTAACAAATGTCAGAGGGCCTTATTCAAATAAGGCCCGTGATATGTTGCATACTGTCAAACGCTAGTAAATTAGATAGGGTTGCCAGGCCCCTGGTCGCCTCATAGCGGGGATTTCTAGAGAAAATCGTCAAAAGGTCGAAAGTAACATTTGTAAACAATGAATTAAAAAACAAATTTCCTGGAAATACCAGGTTGCTAACATCTTAATCCACTACCAACGGGAAGGTAATAACTCCTTGTATCTATTTCTGGTGCTATTTTGTTCGTGGGAGCAAGCAGATCCCAGAAAAATGCGCTAGAAGTCATTGTTTACGAATGTTACTTTCGACCTTTTGACTATTTTGTCTAGATTTGATATTGGCAGTGTGGAGTGAAAAAAAGAACACCAGTGCATTTAGAAAACGGCCATTTGCTTGTCAGAAGCAGCAAAGACAATGCGCATGCGTGCGTAAAAGGCTACCACATAATTTCAGATGCGTTCACCACGTAGTTGTGTAGGTTGCATATCTAACGGGCGGTTTGGCAACCTCAATTTTTGCGCTTATTTTGTCACGAGTGCATGAAGCTAATTACGAATCAACGTCGAGAATTTCCATGTTTACGAATGAACAAGCGAGTGTCATTAAGGAAGTGGCCATGGGTGAGATGTATCTGACTATAACTATACAACAATAACCTTATATTTAAATAAAACCAAATACATACGTGCCTGGTTTGGAAATTTAACATGTTCAAATCAGGAAGTATGTTGCAGTGCCGTTATCGAAATGATATCGGTAATGTTTACATGCGGGGCTTATTGTATGTGAAAGAAACCTCGGAATGGGCGTGACTCTCCAGACATTCTGAAATGGGTTGCTGGATCAGCAGTAGAGCTATCTCTCGCTATTTCTAGCTCTCGGATTAAAGCTGCTTCCAATGATCACTTGCGGGATTGTTGTAAACAGATTTCTTCCCTAATACCATTGCCGGCCAATGAGTGTTAGATTGTACACACACACACACACTAAGATTTTTTTTTGCAGTGTACGGTGGTTTTTTTTGCCGGACTTTCAACAGGTAAACGTTCAGTAGTCCGTTAAAAATATTCTAGTCTTGCCTGTTCCGTTTACTTTAGGTTTCGTTTGCACGTCACGAGTTATACACAAATTCACTAAACTTGATTTCAACTTTAATTTTTTCTTTCTTTATTTTTCTTTTTCGCTTGCCATTCTTAAACTGATAGCTTTATTTCGTGACATTTTCATATTCCAGTACTGTGAACCACGCACACTTGTGCCTGACCCCAATAGTATTCATATTTTCTTAAATCGGAATCAAAATTTTAGATAATTATACTGTACATCTCCGGTCAACCGGATGTCTGGAGAATAAACCGGAAACAACGTCTAAAATCTTATGGTTATCGAAATGATAACCCTACCAAAATTCAGCGTTCTGTTTACCAAAACGAACCATGCTGCTAACTCTAGCCCATGTATCCAACATCCCAGTGAGTTCTCGTGGAAGTGCAGAGGTGTTCTCGGCTTCTATCAAAGGGAGTAACACGTCAACATACTTCTACCCTATCTTTATTTGACCTGCCGGCGCTGGTATTGCTTTTTTTAATTCTAGATCGCCAGTTTTTACACATTGAGGATGACTGTTAGTCCCAAACATCATCTGTTGGTTCTTTGTGTAATTACAGCCGATCTGGCAATAACAGAGTAGCAACCGCAAGCAGTCAATCATGCTCATGCTCATGCTCAGTTTGTGGTATGCCATCTTAGTTTTATCCTTGATCTCATCTCGGATGCATTAATTGGGCGAGACAAAGCTCTATAACGTTGGCAAATTATTGACAGATTTTGGTTCAAATTCCAAAAGTCCACCCACAGGCAGAAGGAGTATAAACTAATCTTTCTAGCATATATTTTCCAGACGGTAAAATACAAATTATCATATTATTTAACTCTATGTGGAATCATTTGGTACGGGAGGTCCACATTTTCTTACTTCCATTGATACAGAGTAGAAGAACAATTTTAGACAGTCTTTCTGGAATAGGTCTATTTCTTGGAATCCTCTCTGTGGCACATGCTTTGCAGTTGGCCTGGCCGAAGATGGAGACGTCTCGTCTCCAGTATTGACCCGCTTGATGAATGTTAAGTCAAATCAGGCCTTGGAAGTCATGTTTTTTGTGACGTCAACGTGGTCCCTTTTTTTGCACGAATTTCAGGTCTTTCGTCACCATTTTTGCAGCGACACGTCTGAGGCCCAAATCATTAACCAAAATGATTTGACCGCAATTTTCGCAAAGAACGCAAAAGCAATTTTCAACTTTTCTGCCATCTCTCTAACGGTCAATTCGCGATTGACGATCAACAATTTTGTTCATTTTTTCGTCGGTTTTCTCTCTGTAATTATCTAGGGAACACTTGAGACCAGATCTAAGTCCTTGTATACATCTCAGGTGTAATAAAATTAATACCTTCTAGTAAACATTGAAAAAATTGAAAACCTATCCACTATCGTCTTCTCTCGCCTGATGCACCGTAAAATCACAGCTTTCCGTTGTTTAGATCTACACGCAGTTTTGCACATCATCCATCGTAGCTCCAATCATTCTTGTCCATGATTTTCCATAGCTTTATGATGTCGATACTGTCGCACTCCGCATTTCTTGTAAAAGAATCATATGTCCTCTTCCTTCAACTGCTTTTGTAACTGTTCTGTCTCTCAGATTCTGACTGTCATTTGGTGCAGATAAATCGCCTACTTTATCGGGCCCATATTGATGAGTTCAGCTCTGAAACCATCCATACAAGTTGTCTTATTGTTCTTGTACTGTTGGGTGGCATTCCTAACTTCCCTCTACTTGGGAACGGGTTCTTTACTCTAATCTGTGTTACTGATGTAGTCATTGCTTCCGCTGTCTTGATCGTCACTGCCTACGTTCTCCGCGCAACTCAGGCATTCGTTGAAGTGCTACCTTCACCTTACAATCACCTCACGTCCGTCCTTCAAGATGCTTCCATCCTTATCCCTGCACATTTCGACTTACAACACAAAGCTTTTGCGGGATGCGTTGAGTTTTTGCAGAAATTTCGTGTTTCTTGAGAACGGCACGGTTGCTCCATCCCTCACAGTCCGCTTTATCCAGGCGGCTTATTTCTCCCGAAAAAAGCGGGTCAGTTGCATCAGCTTCCGTTTGTAGCGTTCCACGTTCTGCCGGGTCGTCAACCAATCATTCCGTCGACTCCGTAAGACGCTGTTATCAGCTGCGTTGTTTATAGCTGTGTTGACAGTGTTGTAGCAGTACTAAAGTAAGTGCCGTCCATCAATGAGAACGTAGTCAATTGCGATTCCGTTTACTGAAGTGATCTCCATGTGTATCTAAAGGGTGTTCCACATTAAATTGCATCACGGATAAAACGCTGTAGAAAATTACCTAGTTAACCGATCCTTTTCAAACTTTCAGACAAAAAAATATAACCTATAAGTAAGCTTTTGGCATATTTATTTCATTCAACTTTAATATCATAACCGTACGCTCGCACCTTACCCTTAACTCCACTCATTAGGTTTGTAATACATCTGACTGCAGCTTCTTTTGTACGGAAACCCTTTTTCTTCCATGTCTTCCTCAAATTTGACCTCCTAGAAATACTTCATAAATGCCCAGTTTTTTCGATGGACCCTAGTTTCGGTGCGTTGGGGGGGTTCATGTCCTTGGGTACGAAAGTGACCCCGATAGCTTCGTACCAAGACATCATTTGAATAGAAAAACGAAGCTAGATTCGGTCAAAAGGTCGTAAGGCCCTTGTTTTGCTTCAACAGAGGAAGCAGACGCTTATAAAGACACTCCTTGAGGTAGATCTTCCCTGTTTAGAGTTTTGGTAGTCACGCGCACTTCGTTTGCCCCATGAGCAGATCGCTTGCCATATCATGGATTTCTTGGCAAACTTTGAAAGTTTCTGCTTTCTTATTTCCTCCGGAACATCAATCTTGTGCTTGGCGGTGAAGAACAGTAGCCCCGGAAGCTGCCGGAAGTCCGCCTTGAAGTAAGTCTCACCATCCATTGTGAGACAAATAGGCTACGTCATCAACTGGGTGTACAGTTTATCGTGACTTTTCCACCGTGTTTTGCCGTTCCTCACGATTTGGAGCCTTCTAGACTTTGTACGTTTGCAGTCCCTCCCGGTCCTTGGCTCTCTGAACGAAAAACTGGACAGATTCAACTTTTTGGCCATATCTCTGGCCAAAGCATTGGAGTTCCGGTGAAACACTTTCTCGACACGCTAGGGATTCTGATCGCCAGGAACATCCATTCTGCCCTTATTTCTCCTAACCTGCACATTCTTTCGTTGATCGGCCACCAACCGATCACGTGCCTTCGCATATCGCCCATCACCATGAAAGTTGTCTCCAGCTTATGTGTATTGCCGCAGCTCTGGTGTGATTATCTCTAAACGTTCCCACCATAGATACCTTCCAATACACCTCCTGCAGCACTGCGATGCCAAACCTGCGGACTTTCAGAACGTCGGAGAGTGTTCATGTGCTTCTGATAAAGCTGAGAAATTTACAATTACGCGTACCAAGTTTCCGATTGCAAGTCCTTTTTCGGTGAAGTTCCTCCAAATACAGTGCTAGATAACTAGGTTCAAACACCAGTCCTCGCCAGGGACTAACATACGAATTAAATATATTGATAAAAAAATTAATAACATAAATTTTTGTAAAGCTCGGTTTGCGTAAATTTCAAACTCAACATTGTTCAAATTGCCGCGTTAACTAATGATAGACAACCGAAACACGAAAACTTTAAAACTTTGATTTTGTATGATTTCTTCAAACAACAATAGTTGCTAACTATCGTTTCATTAAAAAAAAATTGTACTGAAAGTTCATGTACCATAATGGTACAAAAATAAATACTTAAGAAAATTTAGAATTTTTGGATCACATATTTTCGAGGTTGGGCCTCATAATTTGAAAAACGGCTAAAGCCTGTACACATTAAATTTCAGACATCAAAATGATAGCAGCAAAAAAATAATACACACAATTCAATAAAACCGATTATTTTTTTCACAATAATAGAGTTGTATTTACCTACATAAGAAACAGTTGATTAAGACGTTAATCTTTCTTTCTGTAAAATTCTCAAACTTTCTTGGTACACCCGCCATCAGGTCTTGTACGGTATCCTTGATACGCCCGCCGTTACGATTCTTCATCTTCTCCTGAAATCATAGGTACCATTAGCTTTCTTCTTAGTTTCAAGGAGTTTCCGCTTATCTAGAGCCCAGTACTTCTCTGTTGGGCGAAGTTCTGGACAGTTTGGTAGATTGGCTGTTTTTTGTGTGTATTTGACCTCTTGTAATTCTAATTTAAGGATAGATTCCGCATAGTGACAAGAGGCCAAATCAGGGCAAAACAGAGCTGGAAAGTCGGCACGGTAGAGACAAAACTATTAGATTTTCGACCACAGCTACATATGGCCTGCCAATTACTTCTTCGGGAGTTTGGACACCTTATTTGTCTGGAACTGCTCGGTCATAGCGTTCCTTTGCATTGCGGTATAAAAACCAAAACCCGGAAGCAGTTTGAAGTCTTCGAGTACGTATGTTTCATCGTCCATTATGATAGAAGAAATTGTTTGCAAAAAGTTGGTGTAAAGCTCCTTAGCTCGAATTTTCCAGTAAAATTTTTCTTGTCATCACGGTTGGGCACCTTTTTCACCTTTTACACCTTCAGTCCTTGCCTCTGCTTCGCTTTTTCTACGTATGATATCGACTTCCCAACTTTGCGAGCCACATTTCGCATTGAACGATTGATATTTTTCTCAATAATGGCTACCACCCTCTTGTCCATATGTCGCGAGCTTACATTTCGATTTGTTCCACCTCCAACCTTCCAATCCATCAAATGCTGGTCAAATGATTTGCAAACACAAAACACGGAACTTTTGCTGCCGCTCGTACAAAATGCGTTTGCGCACTTCCACTTGATTCAACACCATTTTACTTAATGTGACAAGAATGTAAACATGTTGTACTACAAAATAAAGTGGAGAATTCAGGTGTCATATAAGTGAAACGTTTCAGCGATCCGTGAAATAAATCAAAATATACACTATTTTGATCGATATAGACAGGCTTTATAATCGTTTGTTTAAAGGAACAAACTCACCAAATATGAGCAATAGCTGAAAGTTCGTAGTTTTATTATGGAAAGTACAAATAGTTGCTTGAGAAGCCTGATAAGTAAGTGACAAAGAAGTTATACAGTGCGTATCAGAGGTTTAAAACATATAGTATATAATTACCCATACATGCTTCTATACTCGTAACTTACCAACCAGCAACCAAGCCTGACGAAAAAAATATCCATAGTCCATATGAAATCATTATTCATCTCTATTTACAATTTTCCTTTCTCCCACCGTAGGCTTCGTCGTTTCATGCTCGTGCGACAACGAACGATCTGCCACCTACATGGCCATGGGTAGTTTCCTGCCGATCGTGATGCTGTGCGGTATTATCTGGCCCATCGAAGGAATGCACCCGCTGGTGAAGATATTCTCCGTCTTCCTGCCACTGACCAAGTCCACCGAATCGCTCCGTTCGATCCTGCAGCGAGGCTGGCTCATCAGCAATCAGAACGTTTGGATCGGATTTGCCTCGACCGGAATTTGGATCGTCATCTTCCTGACCATCAGTATATTGTTGCTCAAATTCAAGAAGGGCTAAGCCCTCCAGATCTTGCCCCCACCTAGGCTGTAGGGTACTATTGTTGAAGGCTTTCTAGGGTAAATTTTATCTTAATCTTTTAGCTAGGAATGAATGACAAGAGAAGGTGACAAACTTGTAAACATTTTACTAGGTAGTTCCAAAAATAATATTGTACTTCAGTACGGAATGGACTGATGAGTGGTAATTGTAACGATTTAATCGTGAACCCATTTAGGATAGGCAATATAGCTGCAGTGTACATAACCCAGACATTTTTTTTTTTATTTATAAAAACAAACATTACTCACTGTTGGACACTTAAGGTCTGATTCCTCTTTTGCAAAAAAAAAAATCTTATGTGATGGTCTATTACAGAGTTTCCGTTTTCGTGTTACCGAATATAATGCGTTCAGTGTAGCGCTAGTAAATAAAGTCAATAAATTCAACAAAGGCCCTCTATCATTCCTTGTAAAATTTAATCCCACCGGAAGCCATAACACGCATCGATTAAAGGCGTGATTAATTTCCTCATCTGCATCCGATAGGATTCTATTTAATTAGAGCCGTCGTTGTGCAACATTAGCACACTACTGATCCCTTGTGGATTGCCACCAAAGATGCTCGCTTTTGCCGCTGCTGCTGGCCGATCACGGTCGATGTTTATGCAAATTCATTATCCTTACAATCATTTTCCATCCCCCCTCAAACCCACCCACCACCTTCCAACCACGCAAACCAAGATCGCGGAATGACGATGCGCAAATTAGCGGTCAAGTGTGGCTCAATTTCCGCTAGATTTAATGTGTTGATACATCTTTCTTCGTCGCCACTATTAATTTACATCTGATTGAGTAATTGATTAATTGTAGCGTGGTAAATAGAGCGAGGCTAATGGCTTCTATCGCAGCTGCAGCATCAGCACCACTAGTGAAAAGCACGGCGTATTTAGCCTGCCTTGGGCCACCACTCGGAAGCACGAGAGACCGCTGGAAGCGAGAGCTAATCCAATAAATATTTCATAATCAGATACGTTCCTAGCCGAGAACATAAATCTCGTTGAGAATTTGCGAAAGCGCCGGGTGAAACTCAATTACTTGGATGATGGTTTTTGCGTTGAATTTATGGTAGTGCCTTCGAACACATTCGGCGATTATTGGATTAGAACGATTTGAAGTTGAAGTCACGGGAACAAAAAAAAAGTGTCTTTCATGCAAGACAACACCCACCAATCGTGTTCCATAAAAAAAGATTTGCGCTGATTGGAAAAGCTTCATAAAACGAGGCAAATGAGCCCGCACCGATTGCGACACGGGCATTGGTTGAAGCAACGAACCTCGAATAGCGAGATATCGCACTTTTACAGTCCTAGAGAGCTTAGTCTCTATCAGTGCGAAAGTTCTTCTTACTCGGGCGAACTAAAGGGAAGTCGGCATTAGCGCTATAGCACACCAAATATGGTCTCCTGGGAGCTTTCGTTCATTGTCATCACCCCCGTTGCAGCCGGGTGATTTTAGTCCAGGTACACGTAATCCACTTAATGCGCTCTGAAATAACAATAAAATTGAAATTGATGGTACACAGTTTCGCTCACGATAGACGGTGCCGTTGGAGACTGATTTTCTCCTCCCAACGACTGACGCTCGCCCGGAATGATGACAGCAGTGGGACGGCAGACAGTCTACTTAGCACGCAGAAGTTTAGCAGCTCGATATTCCTTTCGATGCAGAAGCAAAAATCAAGAAAGACACTGAACGGAGTCTAATGCTATCAAGTGGAGTTGACACTGGTGTGTTAAGGTAGGAGATGAACGGTACTCCCTGCGGAGGTGAGTTCTGAACGATCACAATGTGGATGGCCATACTACTGTGAGGTAAAACTTAATGTTATGCTCTTTCCGGAAACCTAAAGGTTGTACTCGAAAAAAATGCAACACTTTCTTTTGGGTATAACTTTTTATAGCATGGGTAACAGCAAATAAAAAGTAGGCTCTGTCTTTGACTAGACTGAAACTAATAAGATAGATTTAACTAATGATGATCTCCTGTTTTTTTTAAATATGGTAGAGAGGTGGTAAATGTACATTATTTTTGCAAAACAGTGATCTGCCGAAAAATGTTGAGGCCCGCACACCACCAACACTTTATGTATACAGTTCGAGCGAACGCGAAAGATAGAAAACAGAAAAAGAAAAATTTCTCCCTATTTCTGCCGACAGTTTTAAACATTTTAGAAATGGTTTGTGACTGTTTTTGATAGCTTCAATCGAAACGCACATATTAGGTAATTTTTAATTATTAGTTGTTAGTATCCATTCTTATGATTTGATTCCACATAATAAACACCAAATGTAGGCAGTGATTAGCCAGCAATCACCGAAATTCTGAGCGACATAAATTTGTGTCGCAACATTTTTTAAACCATCGGCTAGTGGCAGCAAAAGTGTTTCGTGTCATATGAGATTTACTCACTCGACAATTCACTTTAGTCGACATGAAAAATGTCAAAATACGATACATTTACAACCACTAGCTGTGATTATGTTCAACTGGTAATTAAAGGGTGTACCGTTTTAAATCCGCACACACCCAAATTGCTCCAATTTTTGATCCGTTGCACAGATATAAAGAAACATTGAATTTTCTGCGTTATCTAATGCACATAAGGCAGCATTCATTAATTATGTCACGCTTTTAGGGGGGGGAGGGGGTTCAGAAAACCGTGACATTTTGTGACAAACGAGGGAGGGGGTAAACTGAATCGTGACATCACATTTTTGAAAAAAAACTAAAACAAAATGATATTCTTATGCAATATCGCCCATTACTACTATCCCTACTGTTCACGCCCCTTCGTAAACGAACAGCAACAGCGCAGTAATCATGCAGCACTCACACAGTTTTCGCTCGCATAAACTGTGCCACGCCCTGTTCTCGCAATTTTCCATCGTTCTGGAACTTTCCATGTTCTGGAACTTTCCATTGTTTTGGAACTTTCCATCGTTCTGGAACTTTCCATGTTCTGGACCTTTCCATCGTTCTGGAACTTTCCATGTTCTGGAACTTTCCATTGTTCTGGAACTTTCCATGTTCTGGAACTTCTAGCAGTAGCGGCACAATATAAAAACGGCACCGCAGTGGCGCAGTCATTCAGTCATTGCTATCAATTCTAAAGGTGTTAAGATCAAAGGAAAAAGCAATAAAGGATAAGTGAATAGAAGCAGTAGTTTTCTATCAATATCTTCTGGATCCACTATCCGGTGCAACAGCCCAGTGTTATACAGTGTTGAATACAGATCCACCCTATGACTAGAGTGTTTGCTGTCAACGCGCCTTGGAACCCAACCCGGCCTTTTCAGGGTAAGAAGAGTTGAATTTTCCACCCATGAGCCAAGACAGAGCACTCGTTTTACCCGACAGTTGCTAGTTTGAGCGACACCTATTTCCTTTCCTACCGTGTTAGGACACGTTTGAGTTCTGTCGCAAGAGAGCTGGCAAGCTACTTCAAGTACCCTACGGATCCGGTGTTTGGCTCCGACACCTACCATACCTAACACGCTAACCTGAAAGTACCCATTAATCGAGTCGAAAAGTACGCATTTTTAAAGAAAAAGTGGCTTAACTCATTATTAGGAGTATATTTTCCTCATTAATTGAGTATTCGTTACCCATTAATGATTAGTTGATACTCATAAATGAGTAAAGCAATACTCAGAAATGAGGAAAGTATACTCTTAATAATGAGTTAAGCCACTTTTTCTTCAAAATGCGTACTTTTCGACTCATTAATGGGTACTTTCAAGTTAGAGTGAATACTATTCCACCGTTCATGAATGACAGCTGCAGCTCATTCAGTGTGCGTCAGTGAATAAAGTCCTAGTGTTTATTGGTGAAAATTGGTTCGCGCAGTTAGTGTATTTTGGAAAATGAATCGTGGAGAACTTTTTAATACGCTGTACAATGCGTATGTAAAGGCTTACCCGGATAAGAAGAAAAGGGAGTGCCAATTGGATGCTACTAATTTCTGGAATGAACGGAAGGGCAATGACAACACCGCACTTGAAAGCAAGTCAATAACAAAATAAAAGAGCTTCATGCCTTGCAGCTAAAGAAAAAAGGTAAACTTCTTCAACTTTGGGAAGAGTCTATGAGTGCTCCTAAGGAATCAGCGCCGACAGTGAAACCCGCGCAACCCATCAAGGAAATTGAGTATATGGCTCAGCCGTCATCATCAAACAAACGCCCTGCACCAGTACAGGAACAACTTAAAGCTGAGCTAAATAATCTGAACTCTCGAGGTAGTGCTTCTGATTGACAAGAAGTCTGCTGGACTATTGACGGATGATGATCAGTCGAGACTCGAAGGGCTAAAAATTAAAAAGATCAAACTTGAAAAGAATCTCAAAATCGAGGAAGACGAGCAAGAGCGGCAGCAGAAGCATCGTGAGAAAATGAAGCAGGCTAAACAACTGTTAATTCGGGACATCCAGAGGCTGGTAAATATGATATACTAACTAGTTTGTTTGCACAGTAGATATAAATATCAAATTTCAGGAAATTATCTTTCATTCCGAAATTCTCCTGGCTGCCCTCGTGTTGAAGAGCAGCAACCGGAGCTGCTCAAGGCAATATGCGATATCGCACTTCATGGATCTGCGGCCACGAAAAGCGCAGTGATGAGAGCGTCAGAAGCGTTAAAACTTTAGATGAGTTGACTTCTGCAATACAAGGCAAGGGATTCAATATCAAAAGAACAGCAACATATCTGCGGTTAATCCCAAAACGAGCCAATCCCCATCAAGGTAAATGTCACGTAAATACTGTACCAGTGAAGTTGATGCGCGCAAGTAATGCAAAACACAACGATCATCCCGATGGCCGATTCTGTACAGCGACCATAAGATCATTGGAAGAACTGGCATCTGTGCTGGAGCCCAATGAAGTAGGATTTATCAGTCAGGATGATATAGGCGAGAGTGGCGATAGGCCTAACGGCTGCCAATAAGCAGTCTCCCATGCTTATGCATGTGGAGTACAAAATCACGCTTCCTGACCACGATTGGATAGTTGCAAATAAGCATAAACTAATTCCGTCCGTGTACGCTGGAATCGAAATCAAACCGAATGGTCTTGGCAAACCGGAGGCTGTTGGTTTTTCGGGCCCCACTTACATTGCAATTCGGTCAGGGCAAACACGCTTCGTCAACGGCGTTTTCTCACGCGTTAGAACATCAAGCGGCTTCTAACTCTTGAATCGTTTGATGGTATTTTTAAGTTTGATGGATTGGTCAAACCAGTCCTAATCTTTACCGTCGACGGTGGACCTGATGAAAATCCGAGATATCGCAAGGTAATACAGATAGCAATACACCATTTTAAAGAGTACAACCTTGACACGCTGTTCATTGCAACGAACGCTCCGGGAAGGAGTGCTTTCAATAGAGTGGAGCGACGTATGTCACCCTTGAGTAAGGAGCTTTCTGGATTGATAATACCACACGACCAGTTTGGTAGTCATCTGGATTCCCAATTGCGTACAACTGATTCAGCTTTGAGAAGCAAAATTTCCAGTACGCTGGTGAAGTTTTAGCAGAAGTCTGGAATGATGTGGTCATCGACGGTCATCCGACGTTGGCTGAATATATCGATCCTGATGCTTCTGAAATAGATCCGAAGTCAATTCGTGACTATGACCAACACTGGTTTGGAGACTCATGTGCGAACCAGCCAATATTTACTCCAGATACGGAAATGCACAGATAGGTAAAATTTTGAGATGCATTTGATGGTCAAATAATTGTTATATGTGCATAAATTTATATTTTTACAGGAAATGCTGCTCACCACTGCGGAAGTAGCATCGATCACGTTATCTGCAATGGATTTTTGCCTCCACCAATCTCTCTGACGCAAACATCTCGAGGATTGATTGGGTCAATCGAAGGACGAACCACAGCATTTCCCATCAATGTTCGTATTGAACTCATTACAAGCTCAACAGATTCTACCTAAATCGATGTCCGGATATGGAACGATTCCGTATGATCTTACTGTCCTTCAATTAAAACTCATTGAACGAACGAGTGTGTTCCAGCTGTGGCCCATACTTTGCATCTTTAGTCATGCTTCGCGAGCACATAAAGATGCACAAGCATACATCCGTTCAATTTCAGAGAAAATTGCGTCCGTTTAAAGTTGTGGCAAAACGTAAACAGGAATGTATGGTTGTAACCAACAAAGACAACTTCGATTGCGAATGGATAGATGACGAAGAACTTGATCTGACTGATGTGGCAGAAACCATTACGAGTGCTTTCAGCGGACGCGAGATATCTTCCCGGTCATCAATGCTGACCAACATCTGCAAAACCCTTGGACTGAGGATTGAATCTATTTTTGAATGGTATTATTTGAGAATGCAATTTGATATAATATGAGGAAAGTTGAATTTGTTTCTGTATGAAATAAAAATGATTTTTTGTGACTAATATTGGCTATTTGAATAAAAGTTTTGAGTGGGGGCAGGGGGGGTTAACAAAAACGTGACATAATTGCCTGGGGGGGTTACAAAAATTGTGACAATTTGTGACATGGGGAGGAGGGGTTAATTTTCGGCCAGATTTGCGTGACATAATTAATGAATGCTGCCTAAAGGAAATGCTAGATTTGCCAGAAAATAATGGGATATTTCATGTACATTTAAGCCAGATAACGCCTGAATCCAGCCTGTTGTATGAAAGTTTGCCAATATTGTTGTATGGCAAATGAAAAGTTGCAAACAATTTCGTTGTTTACGCCTCCTTTAGCATAGATTTAAATGAGGGGATATTTACACCCTTGTTAAAAATAATTATTTTTTTCTGTGTGGCTAAAATTAATTGAAATTTTGCGTAGACATAGTTTGATGTGTCTTATTTACTCTCTATGAGTTGACTTCAACAGGTATGCAAAAGTTTTCGAAATGGCGATGAAATAATATCTTTACCTCTGATTTCAGTTTTATATACATATGCAGGGTTGCCACATTATTATTCGTTCCTATCTTCAATTTTTGCCAAAATTATCTGTGTTTAACTGCAGAAAATCTAAGCCAGTCCCACAGGCGAGCCGCGAAAAGTTAAGAATCGCTAATTAAAGCATTTCCCGTGAGGTAAAATCGTTCAAGGACACCGAAACGACCCAGCGGTGAGATGGCAGCGGATGAAAAGTGAAGACGACCGACCCCATAAACGCAAGGAAGGTGAGGGATTACTTCAAGCACTATCCAAACCATTTTGTTCGGGACGTGGCCGAAAATGTCAATTTTTCCGTCTGGTTCGTCCAGCAGACAATGAAGCGTGCTGGACTTTAGGTTTTCAAGGTAAGAAGGGTCCTAACCGAATCAATAAACATAATACGGTGACCAAATCCCACGGCATCGAGCTATGCCGCACGTATCCAAACATCCGTTGTCTTGTAAAGAAAATCAAATCCGTTGATCAAAACTAACTTGCGAGCTTTGTTTCACGTACCCTTCTACAAATTGCAGATGTCTCTACCATGAGCATGAGCATCAGCATGATTGACCGCTCGAGGTTGCTACCCCTTGTTGCCAGATCAGCTGTTATTACACAGAGAACCAACAGATGATGCTTGGGGCTAACATACATACATCTTCAATGTGTAAAAACTGGTGATACCAAACTAAGGCAATATGGCGCCGGTCCCGTCCGAATGCAGGTCAAGTAAGAAAAGAGTAGCAATTTGTTGATACTCAATTTATTAAAAGCCGCGGAGTTCACTGCACTTCCACGAGAAATCACTGGGATTTTGGATAACAGGATTGGGAAAAAGCAGGGTTCGTTTTGGTTAACGATAAGCTGTCAAGTGAAATATTTTAAAATTAGTACCGATTTCCGATTCGGACCGATTCAAACCTACAGTAAGGATTCTATTGGGGTTACTTCACAGAGTGTGATAGTGCTATTTCATAAGGAAAGTAAGGCAATTCATCTCTACGCCTGAGAGCGAACTTGGACCGATCTACACCAACAGTACGGATGCCACTGGAGTCACTTACACTTATTTTTTTCAAGAAAGGGTGGTCCGACGGGCATGGCGAACGAATAACTTGGATCAAAATTAGTTATTTACCTCACCACCAACCCATCTTACCCGGTGTACCACGACTTTTCTTGCTTACTCGATTACTTACGAAACAAACAAAAGGCAACCGAAACAATAGACAAAACGTTGCGCCCGATAACAACGTACTGCGGAACAAAATGTCGACACTACCGATTCAACTGATGGTCGACGCAAACCTATCATTAAATTTTAGATGTTTCTACCGTGCATAAACAAAAGGGCCTTCCATTCTTGATACAACCGCTTTGAAATTCATGGTTTTTTTTATGTAGATTTGAAAAACAGTGCAAGACCAATTTTCTATGGGGCGCTATCCCAAGCATCACAGCTTATATTAAACAAGTTTAAAGTACTGTTAAATGACAAAAATAGGTTATAAAATTAGGTGTATAATACTTTATTTCATACTTTAATATGACGCAAAAAGCGCAAAAAGTGAAGCCATATAAAACATAAAATGGAAAAAAATGATCCTCATACAAAAATATAATATCGCCAACCGTGGGGGATTTGAACTCTAGTCCTTGGCGTGATAGGTTTGTAGCTTCTTTGCTAAGCCAACTCAGATTGTTGAAAAGTGAACTCTGAGTATGTATGATATGCTTCCCGTTGGCTGTGAAACCACAATGTTCATCGTAAAGAGTAAAAAAACACGTTTTGCAAAACAAGGTTGATGTAATGTAATTTCAACAGCAAATAGAACTGCCCATGAAATCTTGTCATGTTTATGTATCATAAATGTATGGAAACATGTTTTTAAGAACAATAATTAAGTAGTAAGCACTTGGAGCAGTGGAAAAAGTATTTTCAGCTCGACCGTTTGTCAGAGTGATATAGAATTCGAGAGTTACAAACCGCTCCAAACTTGACATGTTTTGCAATACGTTTATGATGCATTTATAATACAAACAATTATAAATCATTCTTAAAAGATGTTTCGTGTGTTACTTGGGATGTGAATGTGGCTTTCTTTTCAGTAATTTGATTTCAATTATGTCTAAAGAGAGAGAGAGATTTTTTCCTTAACTTCTTCATTTATATGTTACGCTCAATTTCGTTTGCTTTACGGAGCCGATAATTCCTTCTTCGTTTTCATGAAGTTTATTGACCTTTCTGTTTCAAGGACACAGCGATTACAAAAAAAATCAATCCATTATGTGTGTTTGAAAGACAAACGTGTGTAAGCTCTAATGCTACTACCCGAGCAAAGGATTATATAAAATTGATAACAAGTTCTAATACCAGGTTATCACTTTTTGATCACTGAATATGTTATCATTCAGGCTGAATAAACAGCCAAAATAACAGAATGAATAACAAACAAATACTCGTTGAACATCAAAATAATAACTTATTTTGTTATCACTGAGAACAACTTGATAACAAATCCTGTATTGTAAGCAAATTTACTTACAAATTTATTTTAGTAACTAATTTTGTTATCAATTTGAAATCAAATTCTCATGCTAATAACTGAAAAAAAAAATTTGATTAAAAGCTAAATTTCTTGTACAAATATGCTGGAAACATTTATAGTTTTACAATTCAACTTATAACGTTCATCAGCTTGTTATTTTCCTTTGCTAGGGTAGTGCTCCCCTTAGCAAAGTGTTTTTTTTTCTTTTTCTTTTTACTTCGGTGGCTTTCCTTTGTACTGAAGTTTTCAGAGTATCACACATTGAGAAGTACAGATCACTACACGACGGTGTCATCAATGCAGTTTTCACAGTAGGGGCCCCGAGCAAAGGATTATACCAAATTGATAACAAGTTCTGATACCTGATACCATTTACGCTGAATAAACAGCAAAAATAACAGAATGAATAACAAAAAAATACTCCTCGAGTATCATAATAATAACTTATTTTGTTATCACTGCGAACAACTTGATAACAAATCCTGCATTGCAAGCAAATTTATTGAAAAAGTAACAAATTGTGTTATCAATTTGAAATCAAATGCCCATGCTAATAACTGAAAAAAATATTCTGATTAAAAGCAAAATTTCTTGTTCAAATATGCTGGAATTATTTATATAAAACTTTAACGTTCATTAAAAATTGTGTGTACAGAATGATAACATATTATAACAAAATTTGCCAATGGAGATAACTAAATTTGTTATGCGATAACAGCGGAAATCAAAACGATAACTGAGATAACAGAACTTGTTACTAATATGATATCAGCTTGTTATTTTCCTTTGCTAGGGGGAGAACAGTTCAAAATGCACTGGTGGGGTATTATGTCCCAGTCAATAAATATGCATCTTATCTTCAAGACTACAGCTTTGATTGAATGATACTTTACATAAAACAGCAGAACTCATAATTGTGTAGTATAATAAAGCACTATATACACCAAAATATGATCAAAATTTAAGGTAAGTAACAATGTTATTACAATGCCTCACATGTAAGTAACAATGTTATTAAAATAAACTTTTACCATGCGTTTATATCGATTATAATAAATTCACTTCACATATATCAAACAAAACATAACTTCAAGATGGTATCAAAACTTCGCCATAATTCCACGTGTTTTCAGAATATTTAGACAAAACTGTGCAAAACTAAAACTGGGGCAGAACGCACCGTGGCGTTACATATGTCTACACGCTTAAAAAAAGCACCCAGTGGAGTGGTTAAGTGTGGGAAGCCAACGTTGGATATAATTATGTAAACCTACCGCTGAGTATAAAAAAAATACTTCTGGTAAAACTCTACCCATAAGTAAGTAATTTGAACCCAGTGGTAGGTAAACATAATCATACCCAACGTTGGCTTCCCATATTTAACTGCTCCGTTGAGTACTTTATTCTAAGAGTATATATAATGAGGCGTTGGCAAGATATCGCAAGGTTTTGCTATAATACTATACCCCTTGGCTACTTGACTACCAAATAGAGCTAAAAGGATGGGGCGATTTGTCACAACGTCCTCACTTTACAGCTCTTATAAGTAACTTTTTATAGCCGTGTCATTACTTTTTAAAAGCGGTGCAAGCTATCCCAATATTGTGGTGAAACATGTCCCAGTATTGTGGTGCATCTTACCCCAATTGTGGGATGCATATTGAAGAGAGAAACAGGCGTTTTATCCCGGTGTCGTCTTTGGATCAAATCGGAAGAGGTTTTAAAAATCATGAATAATCATCGTTTTGGATTTAAATCACATTTGATCTACAACGAAAACATCGTAATGCACCATACTCAATAATGTCCTTCTAAATTTCAGCTTTCATTCCCTAGTGATTCACGATGTCGCTTAAACGGGGCGCTTTGTACCATCCTCCCCTACAGGAAGATTGTTTACACGGATTTAGAAATTTTCCTGTAAGATCGGTTTGAGATTAGGTGCTCTGCACTTATAACGATTGAAGTGAAATAGCCGAAAAACAGACACCAGTACTTATGCTTACATTATTTCCTGAATCTAATCGTACAGAATTCGGAAAAAGAAAATAACAAATTTCGTTTTAGCGGTTCGAATCTAAACACCTTGTAAACAAGGGAACTGAACTGTCAAAAAAGTAAGGTTAATACATTCCATGCAATGATCTATAGTGCGCTAATTAAAAGTAAAAGACACGCTAAGATGTGAATATCTAAAGAAAACGTTAAAAAATACCGGATTTGATCGTTACTTTTTACTGAAAATTGCGTATTTTACAGAATGCTTCAAAAAAGACAATTTAACATCTTTTTCATTCGGATTAGTATTCCAAATTATGCACACATTTTTTTCCTTTATTCAAAAAGAAGTATCAATGAAGTATGGAGGAATCCAAAAAAAAGCTGAAGTGTGGTTTTACAACGTAGTTTGTCAAACAGCAATTGATAATAGCTTTCTGGCTATTATTTTTTAACTGTTTGGAATTGGTCAGTATCGTCATTTTTGCTTCAAATATTGGACAAGAATATATTATTTATTTAAAGATTAATAATATAAATAACGAAGTTTTCGCTTAAAAATATATGGCGGCCGCGTTGCTTTAGTGACCATAAATTGATTCTATTGTGGGTAAATAATAACAGCCTATATTGGAAAATTAACGCTTCCGACATTTCAGTAAAAATTACTGTTTATCATCGTTTTATTATTCACTAGGTTTTGGGCACTGAGTATTGTCCAAAAAAGCAATTTTAGGTAAAATAAATACCTAATTTTAGGTGTTCTCATCTGAGCGTGTAGGGCGCTATTCTATTCACGTCTTGCTAGCTTTCGGATATTTTTCAAGTGCTGAAAATTTAGGAGTGTTATTATGATCACTGTTTTTGAATTATTCAATCTTTTGCTAGTAGTCAAAGTCTCGAGTGTATTTATGCTTCTATATATTATCTGTGAGAAGGGTAAATATATCCACCACTGAACAGTTAGGAAAAATAACAGTCGATGTAAATACGTTCAATTAATAATTTGTTCTAGGATTCATTCGATTTGACAGAACCAGTGAGCCAAGATTATAGGGGTACATTGACTTTACTTTGAAGCTGTCAAGTTGTTACCGGGTTGCCATCTACACGATCATGCAGTCACTCTATTATCAGTTCCCACTTATTGCATTCATGACCTAGGCAAGGCATTCGAAAGCCAAAAAAACAACACCAACTCCAACTCCGTTCTGCGAATCGTCAACGGAGGCACATGAGTTAAAGATTTCCTTCTTAGGGAATCTAAAGAAACATATTTTTGAGCCTAAGCTCTTTCTTTATTCACTGATCACTTAAGACTAACTACAATTATGTCTTGTGCTTAAAAGGAAAGTTCTTGATGCTATTGTAAGTCAATGGGAACAATGCGACTGTTTATGCTGAGATTCGCGAACGGATGAGATTTAAGCTGGGTGGTCTAATGACATCAGCATATCGGCGTGACGATAGTGAAAGCGATTGTTTAGACTAATCGATAATTGCGTCTGGCGTCTGCCTTGTGGTTTGTTTGTGGGAATTATTGCGTCTAGGGTCTGTGTGATCGTCGGAGTTTGATGATTAGATCGCGTCGTTGCTAACTCATATTGCTATCATTCTGTCTCAGAATTTTCTCGATTTTCGGCAAGACACGATACTCGATTCACAAAACTTTTTTTGAACGTCAGTTAACCTTTCCGACACCAAATTTCTCACACAACATTCTCATACAAGCTACGAGCCAGCAAAGTCTTCCTGCAAAAATAACATAATGCAAAAAGATACACGACTCTTGCGATTCACATAAGACACGAATAGCGCTGCCTGGTGAGCAAAACTCCAACTAGTACACTGTTAATATGATGCATGTGAACGGCAATCTCAACGTCAAACTCAATTAACAGTTACATCTTCTTCTTATCTTATACACGCTCATCCGGATTTACTCTAAATTGAGTAAAGGTAAACCAAAATCATAAAAAATGGAAGAACTCAAAATTAGGTAAACCCAAATTTGGGTTAACCTACAATTTATTTTGTTTTGAGTTAATTGTACCCATTATTATAAAAATGTAGTTTTTATGGAAATTGTGTAATATATTGAAATTAAAAAATACCCCAGGCTGCTATATTTTGGCTTTTTATTTTTATGCTTCGGAAAAAAAAGTTTGTCAACTCTGATGTTTCAGTTTCAAGTTCACTTGTAATTAAAGTTGATTAAAAATCGAATTACTCAAAATATTTTTTTACCTACCAATATTGGGCTGGAGATGGAAAGACACGTTCATCCTTTCATTCATTTAAAAATTCTTTTAAAAATACATACATACACACACACACACACACACACACACACACACACACACACACACACACAAACATGGGGCGAGCAAGTCGACCAGATAGTAGCCCAATCCATGCACGGCACCCGCCAATTAAATCAACAAAGACGTAGTTCTCCTCCAACGTTGATCCTCGACAATACTCATCACAGTGTCCAGAATCCGGTGCTGGTGCGCATCGCTCGCGCATTCGGGAATTCATGGCCGTGTGGCCGATCAGCTCGAACAAGCTCTGCTGGTAAGCTTTCACTGATCGACAAATCAATTTTGTTGAATGGATTTTTATATTTAATGAAAAATAAGAACAAAAACTATAATACCTTTCAATTTTCGGTACGTTACCGTTTCCACTGCCGCTGCAATCTGCTCCATTACCTGAATGATCGTTTCAAATATGAATTTATTAAATTTTGTAACTCACTTGGAAAATGGCGACTGATGCAGACGAGTATTCACTATAGTCTAACAACCTAATAAAGAGATTGAACCAAATTTATGAAGGGCGGTAAATTTACCCACTTTCATAGATCGCCTTACCCATGGTTTGACGTTTCAGCTTGTTCTATGAAAATCAAGGACCTGCTGTAGCCAACATCTCTAACATCCAAACATCAAAGATTCATGGTTTTAAACAATACTGGGGCTCATGCCCGTAGTTACAAACGTCAGACGGGCCTTATTCAAATAAGGCCCGTGATATGTTACATACTGTCAAACGCTAGTAGCAAGGATAGGGTTACCAATTTTTTACAAATGAAAATGGTTGCAAGTTACTCAATATTGGATAAATCCGAATGAGCGTGTATACTAAAGACACAAAATTTCCCGTGACAAATCTACGATATTTTTCAAATAGGCTTATCTGCTTCGATCGATTTCCTTCAAGGCTTTCTTTTCCGTCAATATATCAGCTACAAAAACATTTTTTAATATCTTAAGTTAAACAGCTTTTGTTATCAAAGTTGGCCTCTTTTAAATAATATGTTTAAATTGCTGTGGTTTAAGAAGAAAGTCGATGACAAAAAATCCATCAAGCAGATATAGGCCCGTTAAACTGTCTAGAAATAAAATCATTCAGAAGTAAAATCAATCTCCCCGAAAATTTCATCCGTCCTTTTTACATTCTTGCTCTTTCATGCTATGTCCGATCAATGTCTTCATGCAATAATCCAAGCTTTAATTTCAATAACATTATACTGCTTTTAATAATTTCCCAAAAAAAAAACAGCTGTTGGATGATGGTGTTGTTTATTTATGTACGACCACCAAAATGGAATTAAATTTGGGTTATTTTTTCACTCAACTTTGCATGAATTTCTCGTCATTGAAAATTCATATATCAATCCATGGTGATTTAGAACTGGAAGCTTATACCTGAACATGACATACAACGAACAGCGTTGTGTGAACTGTCAAATACTTTAATCAGTACCTAAAAACACGTACTAGACTAAAGGAGTACAACGCTGTACATTGTATGTCCTGTTCCAGGCATTACATGGACAGCCTTTGTCTCATGAGATAATTACGAAAAGCCATTGCTCACGTTTGTGGTTAAGCCCCCAATGAAAAATCTTTGTCGATTTGTTGGTGGTTTGTGTGGATTATAATTTGAATTTAGTCAATTCCGCAGATAATGTGTCTTCTGTTGTAGCACACGCTTAGATAAGATTACCGAAAACACGGTTTTAATTTTACCGAAAATAGTTTGTGGTAGCAAAACCTAGAGTATCGGTATAATTTGCGAAACAAAACGTTTGATTTTACTTATTTTTTACAGTAAAGTAGATTTACAGATTTTATCGTTATATTTTACCTTAATTTGGATAAAAATGCTCTCATTGAGCTGCAAGCACTTTCGGTAAAATTTCCGTACAAAAAAATAAGTTATTATTTAATGTTTTCGGTTTTCCAACAATACCGAAATTTCGGTAATCAGTAATGTTTACCGATAATATCGAGTAATAATGCACTTTTGTACGGTTTAGTACTTTTTGCAGATTTTCCGTTTCTTATGTAGCGTCACTTGATCTCGTAAATACACGATAAATATTTTTATTCAGAAGTTAAATTTTATGAGCTTTTTTTCTCAACAGATGGCAGTCTTAATTAATGCAGAGGTTATCTCTGCACAATATATATGAAAAACTGGAAGTCGTGTATCTTTTTTGCATTATATTATCGTTTGCTTCTATTTCACGATCAAAAGAAAAAAATACAACATGGCCGCCAAAAACGTTTCTTTCTGTTCATCAGCTTTTGCAAACCTCCCAGCTGAGCCCAGCCCCTATTTCACGATGAAAAAGCGAACGCAGATTCATCTTCTTCCTAGAATTTCTTCATGGCTTTTGGCAAATCTGTTCTAACGTGATGCAATTTGATTCCGTACACCTTTCAGGGTAAAGATGGTCGCTAGTATCAGAATATTTGCAGATTCCTCAGATGGATTGCCATCATCGTAATTATTTTGGATTCATACACAATTTTAGTTCCTACAACTTCTTCAATAGTTTACCAGGTGGCGTAGCACAACAGACGCAGAACAAACGTTTTCAATCGTTACGATACACCGTTCGTTTACCACAAAATTTCACGGTAGAACTCTTCTCAGTTTGTAACACTTCCGATTCACATCAGTCAATAATAATAATTTTCTGGTTCAACCACTACCTTAACAACAATCAAATGGAAATCAGAACGATTTTGGTTCATTAGAATAGCAGTTTTAGGATGACCAAAGATAAAAACAATAAAATTGTCTGAGACGTTGCGAATCAAAACAAACCCAAAAGGAGAGAGTTCCTCTTCCATGTGCGCATCAAAACAGAGGTCAAACGACCTCTAGAAACTATCACAAAACTATCAAGTACATGAGCGCGTACCAACACGTTACTTTTGCCTGTTGAGGTGGCGGATTAAATCCGTGCCTCGATCTACCCGCAGTGGGATGTTAGGCAAAGGTAACGTCCTTAGATAATTACTACTTTCATGCCCTTTCGCTCAATATTCAATACTTCTATTCTATTTCCAACCTACCGTACACTGCCGGAACTTTAACACTTTCTCTTCATATCTTTCCACATTCTCGCAAACATTACTGTCCACTTTCATTCTAGCAAACATTACTGTCCACTCTTGGTGCCTCACCAAGTTTCACATAATAAAATTGAAAATTGAAAATAAACAGCACCTAACCCCCTTTCCATCATCTCCCTAGCCCTCCCACTGTTCCTCCCAGACAGACTAATGGCCCTTGGGAACAACTGTTATCACCACGCGTACACTTTCCATTCTCATCACCAAGGTTGAAACGAAATTCCCTCACGGTTCGTTGACCATCACTCGGGCGGGAAACGCGAATGAAAGACAAAGGATGATACCTTTGCTCCAAATTGTCCGAATTACTCCAGTGGAAAAAACAAAACGTCAACATGAATTAAACCGAAAGCGTTGCATAATTCAATAATGATAATCACAAAAATATTGCACAAAGTGGCTTAGCGGAATCAATTATTGCAATTCCTGGCGTGATTTTACCCTTTCCTTTAATTACCAGTATGCCGAAGGGATTGTAAACTTTTCCGAGGTGTTTTTATTCCAGTGCCCCAATGACGATTGCAAGTGCTGCAGTGTGTGTGTAAGGTGTCGCCGCTGGCAGCATTAGTGGTTTCAGAAACTGTCGTTAGAGAATGCTTTATGATTCTGCACTTAAGCTTCTGCGGCAGTGATGGTGGGTGGAATGGAATTGCATCGTCATCATCGTCGCTGTCGTCCTGGAGGAAAAAGATGAACAAAGTTTCACCGTGTTCCAGGTTGTGGCGCACCCAGCCAACGAGAATAAAGTTAATCAAAGCTTTTAACTTATTGAAAATAGTTTAGGATTTCGAAGCGAGCAGCGCTCTCTGAATAGGATTAAAGGAGGATTCCCGGCAAAAGTTTTAGACGACTGCTCAGCGCCCTTCGGAGAACCGCCTTTTCCGGCTAAGGGTGACTATACCTTGCCCGAGCTTGTCCTATACGAAAACTTTGGAATAGCAAAGCAGGATCAGTGTCTTTGCGAGAGCGAATTATGAGGGATGGGAAATTATCTACCTGGAATTGCATTGTTCCAGTGCCGGTTCAGAGGGTGGGAGTTTTGTTTGGAGTTCAACGGAGTAAGTTTTGGGAGTACTGATGGGGAACAGTGGGTTGTTTCATTGTTCTCGGCTGGATGGTGTACATGATGTGTGTGTGAGTCGTTACACCGATTGTTAGGATGGTTAGCTAGAGATAGAGCAGCAAATGCAAATCCCTTATCAAACCGTTTAGAAATTTCCATAAAACACTATTTTGGAACCTATCTTTGAATTATTTTTTTCTGATATCTGATTAAAATTCATAGTTTAGCAATCTTATGTCAATTTGATGAACAAATATTATTCTCACATTGGAAATGAAACAGTTCGGGATCCATGGTGAGTCATCTGGAAATGTTCTTCGAACTCGTTGAAAATATGTTTTTTTTTGGAAAAATTCAGTAGGCGAGAGCTATTATGTTCCGGAAAAAATATAGGTGGGTTATTTTAGAAACATGACTTTTACAACTATACATCAATGGTAAACTACAACAGGGTGTCCGAATATTATCCGTACAACAAAATGGTGAAAACTATCTTTTATGGTGGGATTCAAAAATCAATATGTATTGTTTGTTATAGCAATATGTTTGCAAATTGCCAAGTTTTTATTTACTCTTTTCAAAATGGCCGCCTCGTGCCGAGATGAACGAATTCAAACGTTTCGGGAAGTTATCCATGATGGCCGCGAGTTCTTTGACAGATATTCGTTCCCAAACTTTTAAAAGAGACGATTTTTGATGTTCTAGTGATTTATGTGGTGTGCTGCTGTTGTGATTTATGTGGTGTACTGGTGTACTGGCTCTTGACTCCAAGATGGATCATACCGAATACTCTACTATTTTCCTCTCCCTCCATCTAGCATTCCAAGCTGTTGGTATCGTTGTATTGGGTCTTTCACTGTGGATTTTGCTATATTCAGGGTTTTTTTTTCTTTCCGAAAAAGTTCAATTACACCTGCGCGTAACTCATTCGGCTTCATTTTGAATGAATTATAAATCACAACTGTACCAAACTTACGCGAATAAAGACAATGGGTCAAGATGTTAAACTATGTAGGTATGTCAGAAGCAGATAATCTCCATGCGAAGCTCTAGGAGTGGACGGTAATTTATTGCTGACATGAAGAGAAAGTGTATTGATAGTTCCGTATAGGGCAACGGCAGGCTTTGAAATTGAAAGATACAAATGTGTAAACGAGCGGAGGGCATTGAACGGTAGTATCCGAATCAGGCACAAAGGAAATTATCTGCTTCTGACAAACTTCATCAAAGATCGTTACTCCGCGCATGGTAGAATACAAAAAAACAACAATCAAAGTGTATGTAGGTATGCTCAGTTTAATCCGCTTAGTTGTGTTGAGGCACGCCAACAAATTCTGTACGGATAATTTGCAGACTCCTTGTAAACTAAACTGTACAAAATTCGCAAATTTTCAAAGCAATGTATTTTATTGCAGCTGAACATTAATTAAATTAACTATTTAATCTGATGGCTGATTTCGATAATCGTCCATTAAGTTATGCACAGTGGTTTTGTGCACTTCATGGACACTTGTGACTAGATTTTCTTGAAGTATGACATGCTCACTGCAACTGCCTTTTTGAGATTCCGCTTGACGATTGCCCATAACGTTCAATCGGTCACCAACAGTTTGGTGAGTTTATATATTTTTAAAGCCCCATCGCTGCTAGTGACATCGCTAGTCTAATGGCACTAACGTTTACATTAAAAAAATGGACTTTTTTCGGATGGTGATAAAAAAAAGCTAAGAAAGATGATTACTTTTGATAACTTTCCCATGGAAGGTAGTTATTTAATCTCACTTGCAAAAAACATTCTACAACCTTGCGAGCAGCCTTCTGTCAGTTAACCGGAACATTCGCCATGGCGGACGAAAACATGCGTATAGGCATGTTTTGAGTTCTTTCTTCGCTTTATTTATCAATTTCTCCTCAGTTTTCGTGACAACATTTTTGAAGTACATCTTACGCTTCAGGTTGGCCTAGTAATTCTCGATGGGACGCAGCTGGACGTTGGGCGGGTTCTCCAACTTAGATACCACATCGATATTCAGCCGCTCCAGGCCGACACCAAATCCGGCCAGAACACCGCGTCTTTGCCCTTGGGGTATTTCTTGATGAACGACGCAACTTCCGTCAGGCATTTCGTACTATAAATTTCTCCGTTCACGGCCAGTCCGGAGCAAAAGAAGAACGGCTTTGACATCCCCTTCTCGCTGATTGTCAGCCACAGCAGTACCTTCTTGAGGAACTTGGTGTGTGATATGAACTTCACCTCGAGGCTCACTTCCTTCACGGGGGAAGTAAAATACGAAGTCGTTGCCATCCAGGGTGAGATAGGTTTCATCGTCCATCACCACCGCCACGTCGCGATTCGCCGGGAAAATTGAGTTGACCATCTTATTCAGCCGCGGCTGCTGCGTCAATGCCTGCAGCTCTGAAGCCAGTGGACGCGACTTCCGCTTCCAGACATGTATGTTCCTGTTCGTCAGGTACATTTTCACTGTTTGGCCGGTTGAACCGACCTACCGGCCAACCGCACGCAGCGATGTAGCCACTTTTCCCTCGGTCTTCCTCTTCAGCACCCTTTGGAGCTTCTTGTCGCTCAGGATCGTCGGCCGTCCGGAACCGGGCTTTCTTTCGATACACTGATTGTTGTCTAATAGTGCCAAGATGTTGTAGATGCCAGAACGTATCCGCCGTCCACAAAGTTGCTTCACTGTTTTTGCCATTATGGTTAGAGTTCGAGAGCTGTAAAATTTTGTCTGCTGAGTCAGGGGTTACTATGATTGATGCTGCATGGGTAGTTTTGTCAGTGCGGGTGAAGGTAAACCCATGAAAAATCGGTAATTTTTTCCCATTTTTTTTTTAAATGCAAACGTTATTTTAATTTAATTCATTGCTGTTTGAAATATTCTCACTCACGTCGGTAGCGAACATATCCGTATTGGTGCTTCTACTAATTACAAAATAATACCTATAACCTGAAACTAATACCTGTAAATCTTGCCTGTATCAGCACTGGCACCTGGTTTACTGCACAAATCATAACCGTCCTTCGCAATGTTGTTTGCGTTTCTCATGGTTTCTGCATTAGTTACGGCCGGTTTTGGCATTAATTCTATTTCTTTCTTTCTTCTTATTGTTTTTCTTCGTCTTTTTCCTCAAACGTGTCACGCTGTGAGACTCCACAAGTATTAACTTGTCTTTTCTGAGAAATCCTTCTGAGAACATTTGTAGGAGTAAAACTGGACAACTAAAGTATGTAGCCCTTCTGTTTTATCACAGAGAAGCACAGCATTTAAAAAGGGAGGTGCGGGGTGTAAAGCACATACTTCTAGAATGCAGAAAATCGGAAAGAGAAAAAACAACGACATCAGCACGACAAGGCACTATAGTACGAATGGACAAATTTCGCGACAAAAACTCGAAAGCCATTAACTTTAGAAAGATGATGTCTTCGGGAATTTAATTGTAAAAATAAGATCTATCTTTTGGTCGAGATGGTGACTAAGGTGGTCCATTTATGTTCATAATAAAAATGAAAACAAACATATTTAAATATGTCAACACAGAAAAACAGACATAGCAATTGCAGTTTTTTTCATCGATTACCCATTAAACGGTCAATTCAAATGTTTCTTAGTTAGTAGTATCGCAACAGATAGCGCGCATACTCAATTTTCTTACGTTTGACGTTAACACACTACCGCCATCTGTTCAACTTTATCAGCCATCACAGTGTGCTCAACAGATGGCACAGGTGCGTTAGTGACGATGATTTGTAGAACAAAATGTTCGATGTGTTATGTCTGTTTGTCTGTGATTTAAATATAACTAAATTAACGGAGATGGATTAATATAAAAATATAAACATTTTCATGAAATAATTGTTGATGCTGCTGATCGAAAATTATGCAGCAAATATGCAAAACTACAAATTTTAAAACAAGTCTTTTTTTCCTAAAGGAGACAAATGGGGACAAACAATTTTGCACAGACCTTGTAAATGGAAGTTTGTACTTTCAGTTCACGTACTCAGTGTTTGCAAATATCATCGTATAAACGTATATTTTTTACACTTCAACTCCTACAACTTTTTTAGTACAATAACTAGCAACTAAAACATGTGCGTCATTTTATACCCTAAGAGTCATCTTTGCAAAGTTTTCAAATTCAAATTGAAATAAAAAAGTTACAGCATAAACTATTTTTTGAAGTCCCACCCTAAGGAAAGTTAGAAAAACTGTTATAAAACGATACGTAGATGAGATAGAAGTTAAATTTCTTCAGCAAAGTTTCATTAAATTAAAATACCTACAATTCTGTAGGAGCAAAAAATCCTCTAAATCATAGGTATAAAAAGTGGAAATTTTTATTATGAACACAAATGGACCATCCTAGTCACAACCGAGACCAAAAGATAGATATTATTTTTACAATTGAATCTTCCGAAGACATAATCTGTCTAAAGTTAATGGCTTTCGAGTTATCGATTTTTGTCGCGAAATTTTTCCATTCGTACCATAGTGCAAGGCTGTGAATAGTGCAAAAGATGGAATCACAAAATTATTGAAGTTTATACACCAGTCAGGATAATACAAAAAAAATGAAACGATCTTTGAGAACATGATAATTTAAAAAAAAAGACTAAAGAGATAAGAAGCGCCGGAAAAGCAAAGACAAATGAGAAGAGAAACAGAATGAGGAAGATTCAAATTGAGCAGATGCAGTAACAGAAGAAGAAAAGTGAATCAAAAACAAAAAAAAGGTCATTTATGTGAAACAGTGGAAAAGAAAGATTACAGATGAAATATAAAAGAATAAGCAAACAGGGTAAACAAATAAGAACCGTAACACAAAAAAAGCAAGAGAAGCAACTGGAATAAAGATTATCAGAAGAAAGCAAGTAAGGGTAGAGAAAAAAGAATCTTCAAAACAGGTGAGATAAGAAACCAAGGAATAACACGGATATTATTGAAAAAGATACGTGGATTAAGTGGAAGTAATCACCGACAAAACGCTGTACAAAACTACTTATTGGATATTTTCTCTTCAAAGTTGGGGTAGAAGTAGTTTTATATTGTTTTTTTTTATTTGTATTTTCATCACTGTCAGTTTTTCAAAAATTGAAAGAAATGGCATAACCTGAAAAGCAAGGTCGAGAATTTATTTTGCGCAAGCACCTAGAAAATCCTCAATTCTCTCTTTGGGACATCGGAAAACAGCTCGTTACTGTATGTTCTATTAGTAATCAGGATCACATGCGTATCGTGAATGCATTTAAAGGGAATTCCAATGTGGCCAAAAAGTTGAATCTGTCCAATCTGTGCAACATACGGTGGAAAACTGCACACCCAGATGTTGATGAAGCCTCATTGTCTCATCATGGATGATAAAACTTTCGTCAAGGCGAACTTCCAGCAGTTTCCGGGGTTACTGTTCTTCATCGCTCAGCACAAGTTTTAAATTCCGAAGGAATTAAGGAAGCAGAAACTTTGTATTTTTAAGAAATGCATGATTTGGCAAGCGATCTGCTCATGTTGCAAACGGCGTGCGCCGTTCGTGACTACAGCGACTGTAAACAGGGAAATTTACCTCAAGGAGAGTCTACAAAAGTGTCTGCTTCCTCAATTGAAGTAAAAGGAAGGCCCTACGATCTTCTGACCGGATCTAGCTTCGTGCCACTATTCAAATGTTTCCCTGGAGTGGTACGAATCCCAAGGACATGAACTCCCCCAACGCACCAGAATTAAGGCCTATCGAAAAATCCTGCACTGAAAATTAAATTTCGTTTTTATGGCAAAATCGAACGTAGGACTAACAAATCTATTCGTTGATTTCTGCAATTAAACTGATTTGTACTTTTCAAAAAGCTACCTTCGTATTCAATGCCACTCGCACAACTGTCAAAAGCACTAAGCATTTGTTGACACAGTAGGAACATTCGTTCATTCTACGAATCAATACAAAGAGCTACGAGTAATTTGTTACCAATAAAAAAGAAACGTCTCTCTGGTGATTGCATGAACGACTGACAGATCTACTTTATCGGCTCAAAATATAATTGAAAAAAAGTGCAACCACGAGGAGTTGCTCTCCGATTTATTTTTTAATGTTTCTGACATGGGATTCGATCCTGCATTTTAAGGATGAGCTGTTATTGAGTCCGTGGTTGTTCTCACTAAATGAAGTTGACTCGTGATTATTGTGCATGAGGTTCTAAATCTCGACAGCGTGTGCATTTCTATTTTGGGATACATTAATGATTCCTGCCATCCCAGCAGCAACACCAACATTTATTAGTACGATCGAAGAGAAGCAGCGATTGGCTGGTTTTCACGAACTTCATTTTGTGCATTGTACAAAAAAGGTGTAATGATAGCATTGTGATAAGCATGAATGTTTGGTATAATTTACGAGACATTTGTTCTATGTACAAAATCCATGTTTACGAAACGAGTGGAAGTTAGTTTACGAAAATAAATTTTCAGTGTAGACAAACGATCTTCGGATAGCTCCGTCCGTAAATTTCAGCAGCAATGGAAAAATCCTCCACTTCCTGAACCACGGTTTGTTCGATTGTTCCTCCCCACAGAATTCATTAGAGGAATAAAGCTCACCCAAAGCACAATTCGACAATCTCGAATGAATTGATCTTATTGAATCCTTCTCCTCGAAATCAACTCCGTTAAATTTTCGCGCTTGGTTAGCCAACAAACCCCCACGCAACTGGCACACGCATTCCTCAACTGATAACCGTAGCCACAATGATGATAGAAGGATGAAAATAACTAACTAATGATGGGTCTAATGACCATCCGCAATCACTGCTACCGCTGACAACGTTGATGTTATTGTTGACTGCGGTTTCCCATGCGGATGCTCATTATTTTCAATTAAAAGAAATTTTCCAATTAAATATAATTAATTCATCAGAATGTCATTTTCGAGTTATTATTCATAATGTCCCCATTCATTACGGGGTGCTCCTCTTCCTTTCGCCCGGTGGTAGAGAGGAGATGTCATTCAATGCCTTCGGTTAGATGTTGGGCAAGGGTGCCGAGTCGTAGCTAGTTTGTTTTTTTTTCTTTCGTTCTTGAGCGTCGCCTCCTTTGCGGTGGCAACTCTGTTGATGGTTCACAATAAACTTTCCGGCGAGATGCTGGGAAAGGCAACTTTCTTTTGAGTTGATGGTCTCCTCAGTCTGCATGATCCTTTGCCCGTTTTTGTGCGAACGGGCAACAAACACAAAGAATATTTCTTTTCACGTGACATTTGTTTTAAGAGCATTGATATTTTTAGCTTCGTGTTGAGAACGGTAGAGTTTGCACTCAACTTGGTCATTTACTGTGGTTAGTAACCATGGTATTCAACTAAGCATAACTTAATTTTCCAAAATAGTTAAATTTCTACATTTTTAATAGCAAAGTTTCATTCTCTGCTATTATTCAAGGGCGGGTCAATAAATCACCTTTTTTTATTGACCAACCTCTTAACTGAAAGGACAACACTACCTTTGTCAACAAGCTGTCCGTTTACTCCTGTTTTTGAACAAGCTGCCTCAATAAGTTTGTGTTTGACAGCCATTGATAGCAGACTATCAATCGCACAGGCAATTTAAAAGCATAGAGAGTTTGAGCTGTTTAGTGGAATAGCTGTAACTAGATATGAGAAGAAAAATCATTATTTTCCATTTAATTCCAACTGCCTCTGTTTATCTTGACAGATACGCGTATTTTTTCTACAATGTGCAGACTACTTCAGTGTCTCGTACTAATAACTCAACTCGAGTGAAAAAGTCGAGTTATTTGTACGAGACACTGAAGTAGTCTGCACATTGTAGACGAAATTCGTGTACCTGTCAAGATAAGCAAAAATAGTTGGAATTAAATGGAAAATAATAATTTTTCTTCTCATTTTTAGTTAATTTGAAAGCAGCTACTTCGGCGAAGCGACAGGGCAGCCAAGACATCTAGCAAATACGGGCAAAAGTGAAAAAAGGCGCTGATTCCGTGGCCGTTTCTACTATGCGGGCGCTGATGGGCTCCATCAAGAGGAAGGTTCAATATTTTGTTCAAACTGGAGAAATGTCGTCTACTAATGATGTATCATTGAAGTCTTACAGTACTATAAAACAACCATTAATGGACTATTTAAACTTATTAAATCACGAATTACAGGTCTTTTTGTGAGAACCAATTTACTTTTAGTCAGCCTTTTGTTGTATATTTCAGATTCATGCGATATTATTTAACAATTCGCGAAGTCAAAACATAGTTGTTCAGTAATTGCATAGGTATTGTTCAAGCTTTGCGCTTAGCTACAGCCATCAGGGTACATACAAACACTTCTGATTTCATAGTGGTCTTCTTTGTCCAAATTTGTTGGAAATGTTCGAAAAGTTTCCGCTTCATCAGAGCCCACTATTTCTCGATTGGTCGTAACTCAGAACAACTTGGTGGATTTGTGGTTTTTAGCATAATAGCATGATGCCAAGTCGGGCCAGCACAACGGTTTTACTTTGTATTTTTAAAAAGGGTACACGTAAAAAAACCTGTACCCACATCCGTGAACAACAGTCATGAATTCTAGAACAAGCAAAACTACACCGTGAACTGAATTACGTTATCATGAACTAAATAAAGTTTAAAGAGAAAAATCCTGAAAACGTGCACCAGTTCGCGGTCCGTTTTCATTTTCGGGAACGCTTTTTTTTTCTGTGTAGCAATCTCCTCTGCCGGAAACTGTTTCTGGCAAATCTCCTTGTTGATTGTGCCTGTAGTGACGAATGATTTACTCGCGTTTTTGTCCTGAAATTCTCAACTGTATCATTATTACTGGCCATAACAGAATAGAAAATCAGCCCTGGGAGCTGCTTGATATCCTGCTGGGCATAAGTTTAATCACTCATACCATCTGAAAATTTCGTCATATATTCGAAGTACAAACGTCGAGCCCGTGATTTTGTTGTCATATTATGCAACAACAGTGACTTGGAACTGTTTTAACTTCACACGACTTCAGTCCCAAGTGCCGTTTTTACTTTTGGACTAAGCCAAGTGACATTCCTTTTTTGCGAGCCACCGTTCGAACAGTAAGATTAAGGTTTTCCTTCAACATCGGTGCAGAACATGATCAGCATGTCCATTTTTTTTAACTCCTCGAATTCCTCTCGACCGTCAAACATTCCGAAAATAATTTGGACACATCGTGAACAGTGGATTAAGGCAAATCTTTTTTTTTTTCGCAAGTATGATCAGTATTGACAAATATTGACATGTCAGGATTTGCCTTACGTCAGTGTAAAATCCACTCGCGAAATGCTTCTCATTCGTCGTCATCTTGAGCACTAAGCATGGAATGTAAAGACCAGGCATCGTTTGTGGTTCACCTCCCAGAGTAGTTGCTTTTGGCTATTTTGTGTGACTTGTCCGGAGATGAGATTTGAACTCATGATTTTGACATGTAAGATTTCAGCAAAGAAATTTTTCACTTCTACGTTTAATTTTTCAAAAGTTACAGTGATTTGAAGGTGTCCGGATTAATGTAGATACAGGCCTTAAGTGTTCTTCTCTAATGATTCTAAAATATTGTAGATCAATCAAGAAGCTTTGAGTTTTTGCCATAGACCGGTTTAATAAAATCTTTTGCAGATGTTCAACTTCGTAGCAATGTATAATTAGTAATGCATTCAATCCATGATGGGGTTTCCATCAAACATGCTGTTTAAAGCATACAACACCTTGCCGTATTTCTCTCTGAGGTTGTTAAGTAAATGAAAACGAGTTTAACACTACCGGTAAAGTTAGAAGTTGTGTTTTCAAAATCTCTAATTGGAAATTGATTCCTATCACATGTGGTCTTTAGAAAGTGTTAAACAGAAATTTCACATTGCTATAACCATTCTGTGCCATCGGCGGCATTTGAGCACGATCAGGCGGGCATTCTTTTGCCAGTCAAGGTGGTGGATCCGTTCCTGCCTTACACCACTTGGGGATGTGTGGCAAAAGATTGTGTGCTTGCTACGAAATACTGCTGCGCAAAAGCCCTACGCTCAATTTCAAACTACTTCTATTCAATTTCACTGCTTACCAAACGCTATCGGACCTATCGATACGTTCTCTTCGCATCTTTGGTTCTAGCAGAAATTGCTGTCCACTAACGAGATTTTATTTTCGGATGAAGAACTCATCCTCCTTCAGGACAGTTATGATCAACAAAATGATCGCGTGAATGGCATAAGTCTTGCCAATATTCCAAGATATAAACTAGCTGTATAACGTATGGGGCGCCATTTCACGAAAAGGAAAACTTCCTTTTCTTTTCATATAACGTAACGTAAAAATCAACACTGAAAATTTACATCGAGCAGGTTTTGAAGAACCATCTGCTTCCTCATGCTTCAACGCTGTATCGGATCTCAACCCCCTTTGACTACTTTGTTTGGGTTTATATGCTTCAACATGTGGCGCCCTAGAAAAAGGCTTACTTTAGGTAAATTCAAGAAACATTTAGATGATCTTTGGGACCAAATTCCTCGGGGAATCGTGCGTGCCACCTGCGATGGGTTTTGAAAGTGTTTGCGCAAAGTTATCAAGGAAAAAGGCAAAAGGTTCGAATTAAACTAATATGGTTTATTTCTATAACATGTATCTTTCGGATGAAAAATAAATTTTATGATTTGGTTGATTTGTTTTGCTATCATCGCATTTTGTTTTTGTGACACCTATTGTGAGACTCTCTGTAAAACTACTTCATGGAAAATTTTAATAAAATAAAAAGCCTTCACATTCAAATAAAGAGCGTACACAGCAAAAGGTAGTCGCAGAATGCCTTAAAACAGTATTTTCCGAGTACCCATTAGCTAATACGAACACCACTACATATATGAATATTAATGTATGTGTGTAAAATGGCTTCGAATCCAGAAGGCGTGCGCGTTTTTTGCACATAAATGTAGAAATTCCAGATATGTCCCAGGGCGATGTTGCAACGTCGTTGAATATCGCAATATTGAAGATTAATAAAGTAACTAAAATTCTTTCAACAGCGCTTAACGTGGAAAAGAGAAGTAAGTTCTGGAAGTAACCTTGTTCCTCGATTCGCCGTGAAGAGGAAGACAGTGGCAATTTTTTTTTAGAGGAAATCGAATATCACTATGTTGAAGAATTACGACTGCTTGATAATGTACGACGAAACATATTGCAAAGCTGATTCAAAGCTGATTCTGGGCAAGAATTTTATAAATCGGTTCGACGAGGACATGCTGCTCAACAATTCAAGCAAAAATAGAAAAAGGCAGAAATCTTCGAAAAACGAATAGCATAGCGATCGATGAGAAAAATTTCAGGAACAGCTAGCAAAAAGCTGCAAAATAAGTGTTGGATATCACATCCAATTTACTAAACAAAATATATTGTAACATGTGTAACAGAAGTCCTGGGACTATCAATTTTTTCGTCTCAAATTACATACTCCTTATATATACTTATTTCATTTATATATTTCATATTTGATATATATTGCATGAACCTGATTATATTTCATTGATTTAAAATATATAAATACTGGGAGGGGAGGGTGCATCAGGGCATCATTTAAGTTTCAATTGGACAATGGAGTGGATGGCCAACCGGAGTCTAGGAGGGGATGTGTCTATCATTCATGATTGCTACATTCCACTCCAACAGTTGTAAGGAATTTGACGCGCCTTTCTCAAACAAACCATCTAGTGGAAAGCTTAATTGAATTGCGTATTTTGTTATTCGTTTTATTGGATCATATTGCTGGAAGGAGATTCTCTTATTCCCGCAGGATTCGCGTAAGTGTCTCTGCTTACGGACCTGCCCAACCCTTTTTGGCCCTTCATACAGCAGTATGTTGAATTTAGAACGGTAACAAAGCATGATCTTTCTGTTAAGTGGAACCGCATGCAGGGCAAGGCCCACGCTAGGATGGTGGCTTCCTACATACATACATACATACATACATGTGTAACAGAAGTCCTGGGAATACTTTCAGGCGTTTATTTGACAGCATTAACAAACACACAGATGTCAACCAATGTACTTGTCACGTTTATCTATGTTCCTACTGACCTGTCAAACTCAAATTGCGCAGTAGTTTCCATTAAAAATGTCGTACAAGCTGGATTTACGAGCACAAGCCGCCAACCTTTTTGGACGGCTTAGGACAAGTAAAATTTTGAGCGTGTTCAAAGACGAGCCAATATCAAAATCAACAATATACTGTGTTTTGAAAGATTGTCGTGATGGTAAAGAACCGGAGAATAAAAAGAAAAGTGGTTGCCCAACAAAATTGAGTGTCAGAACAACGAAAAAACTGCTGTCAAGCGCTGAAAACAAGGTTGGCCAATCAACACGCAAATTTGCACGAAAATTCCAGGTTTCAAACATGACAGTCCATCGGATTTTGAGAAAACATAACGCAATCTATCGGAAACGTCAGCGTGCACCAAAATATACACAGCAACAACTCGAAAAAATACCAAAATGCTGCCGTGCACTTCGTCGCGAGCATTTTGCAAATGGAAACTGCATAATTTTGGATGACGAATCTTACTTCACGTTTTCGCACCATAAATTGAGTGGCAACGATGGTTTATATACTGCTAACACTAAAACAACACCAGACGATGTTAAATATGCCAGCAAATCGAAATATGAGCCAAAGGTGTTCGTGTGGGCAGCCATGTCATCGAAAAGTATCTCGGCGCCTTTGATACGCCCAAACAAGGCCAAAGCTGTCAATTCTGACGTGTATATCAGACGTGTATTGAAGCAATTTATCAACATCTTGCAAGCTGTCACTACGCGAAAAAAACATTAGATTGGCTAACTGAGCAAAACATACCATTTGTACCGAAAAAGGACAATCCACCTAACGTGCCTCAGGCTCGCCCAATTGAAATTTTTTGGAGAGTTCTCAAACGTATGGTGTACAACAATGGCTGGGAAGCTAACAATGAGCAAGAATTGGTTAATCGAATAAAGAAGATGAAAGAAATAGACATAGACACCGTCCAGAACCTGATTCAGCATGTTAGCCGTACACTGCGTAAAATCGAAGATAATGTCCCATTGAGCGTACTGTAAATATATTTTTCAACAATTTATTAATAGAATAAAATACCCTGAAGAGCATTTTAAAATCCGATTGTTTGATTTCAAGTACCACGCTTTTGAATTTTGCCCAGGACTTATGCTTGCATTTTGATGAAATATTGAATAAACGTTAACTAACTAGAAATGCGAAGAAAAATTAGTATTTTCCATTTAATTCCAACAAATTTTGCTTATCTTGACAGATACGCGTATTTCGTCTACAATGTGCAGACTACTTCAGTGTCTCGTAGTAATAACTCGACTTTGTTTTAATGTATTAATGTACGAGACACTGAAGAAGTCTGCACATTGTAGACGAAATACACGTATCTGTCAAGATAAGCAAAGGTAGATGGAATTAAATTGAAAATACTAATTTTTCTTCTCATTTCTAGTAACAGGTATTCCACTAAACATCTCAAACGCACTAGGATTCAAACGTTCACTGTTGATTTTCCCATATGTCTAGTTATTATAGCCGCACCCCTATTTTTACAAACCTTGTGATGCTCTTGATGCAATCAATAGATGCAACGATGTGTGTCTGTTTGTATTAGTGAAACGATTGTTTTGCATTTTGTATTTTGATAGTGTTTGTGCTACAGTTGCCAATTAAACGTGTTTTCATTTATTTGAGCGTTCATTTTCTAAAGGCGTTCATAAGGTATTGCTTTGGTTTTTATAATGTTATAAGGTATATCCTGCTAAAATTTCCTAAAGTGTTTTGAATGAGAAAGAGAAGGGAACGATTGAAGCCTATCAGCAGGAAGGTTTTTCGATTCGAGAAATTGGACGTAGGCTCTCCCGATCGGATAAATTCATACGAAATTATTTGAAGGACCCAGATATATATGCTACGACCAAACGAAAGCCAAAAATCGAAACTGTCGCCGAGGGATAAGTAAAGCATTGTGAAATAGGCCTCAAATTGGCCTCACTCTCTAAAATCTAGTCTACTCTCGGTTTGCCAGACTGTAAAGAAACAATTCGGAAGATTTTGCAGACCAGTCCGAACATAATTCAGTCAAAACGCAACAAGCCACCAAATCTGTGCAACAAGCCACACCCTGTGCATGAACAGAAACGAAAAGAATTCACCAGACTCAACATGCTATGCCAGTTGGACAATGTAAAATCTTTGAAAATTTCATTTTTCTTAAACAGATGATCCCAACTATATTTTGTTTAATTTTTAATACTTAAATGTTCGTTTTTCAAGTCTAGGTGATATTTTCCGATGAAAAGAAATTCAATTTAGATGGTCCCAATGGATTAACTTGCTATTGACAAGATCTATGGAGGTAACCAGAGTACTTCTACATACGTAATTTTGGAGGAGGATCTCTAATCGTTTGGCTTGAATTTTGTGGTACAAGGAAGCTTAATTTGGCATTTACATCTTGTAAAATGAACTCGACGAACTATATTGAGGTTCACAGCCGCTTAGTTCCGTTTAAAGCAAAGTATTGTCGCAAAAAAATCGTATTTCAACAAGATAATGTCAGAACTAACACAGTTCGGCTAAAGAATCCTGATTTAACTACCGAAAAATTGAGCTCTTGTGGTGGCCAACCCATAGCCCGGATCTAAATCCAGTGGAAAACATCTGTGGAATAATTGCTCGATGGATCTACGCCAACAAATAGCAATAGAACAGTATTGCTTAGCTTATAGCGGCAGTTTCGAAAGCGTGGGAAGATTTGGAAATGGAAATTTAAAAAAAAACGTGGTTGGAAGTATGCCCAAAAGGATTTTCCAACTGATTATTAAAATGCAGAAAGTATTCAGAAAAATGAATATTTTGACATGTATCCATTAAAAACATCAGTGCGGCAATAAAACAATAGCCGCTTAATTTCATGAATTTAAATCAATAAAGTATTTTCTATTGCAAATTTTTAAATCTGGTTTGAATTTCATTCAAAGTCTATTTAAAATATTTTACAAGGAGAAATGAAGTTTCATACTCGGTTTACAAGTTACACCATAAATGTGTGTGCGGTTATAGGAACTATCCGCAGTGTATTAACAGGAAAACTTATCGCAAAAAAAAACAACCCGTAACTAAACATTGTTACTAATTGAATCTCAATACCTAATGAACGTTGAATATTGTCTTCTCTCTGTGTAAATTTCTGAATTCAAATAACAAGTTAAGGTGAATCGCTGTTCCATGTTTTTTTTTCCTATCTTTTATCTCTCTCTCTCTCTCTCTCTCTCTCCCTCTCTCTCACAAACTTACCTTGCTATATCAAATTGACAAATCTCGGTTGTTAGTGAATGCACATCGAATCGAACGCTATCAGATTGTTCACAGCAAGTAAGCATTGTATGACAAATGTGATTAAATTTTCCATATCTAGTACAGATTCTGAGTTATACCAATTCTAAATGTTGAGGTAATGGCTGCCGCCAAGAACGCTTCAGCACAAGCTCTTAATATTCATGTGCCTATTATTCAAAATAAGGCTACACATATTATCAAGTAAATTAAATTCATTAACACGGTACTTCGGTACACAGCCCTGGTCTTTGTTTAAAGTTAATTGATTTATTAAGAGCGTTTAAACTAAAATTGTCATTCGTCTAAATGCCAAACAGATTTGATTTCACTGCAGCTCTTTCTCCAATAAACTGCTATGCAAAAAGGACTCAAATTGTAAAATTCCAAATACCAATGAGGGTGAACGTCAAAATTTTTTGATTGATGTAGAAATTCCAACCCAAAAAAACCATCACGATGAAACCACTGAAGGTATTCATAATGAATGTTGCTTTTACTTTTATTTACGGTCAGGGTTTTGAAGAATTATTTCAATCCAGAAACTCAGCTCCTTTCACCGTTTGATAAATCATTTAAAATGTATCTCAAAATCTTTAGTATTCTTTTCCATGCGTCTCCCAAAATTGCCCATTAATCACAAGAAAATTGTTCTTAGGCTCCCAGAGTTCACCCCAACTGGTCAACCCCGAAATGATAAATTATAACACTTCCCATATGAAATTATGTCCATACCCATTCCCACACATCCACCCGAATGTGACCATCCGGCACGTATTATGTGACAGATTCAGCGCATTGTCGCCGTTGCTACCGACAGAAGGCTCGGGGGAAATTATTTTCCCACTTATATCTCTATAATCTATTCATAAACCGGTCGACCATGCCGGTTCCTTGGGCTCGGGATCGGTCCGAAGCCGGAACGTGTAGAAGTGAAGATGACCCACCCGGACGGAGGGGCGATGGCATTATTCGACGTATGTCACCGTTCATAAAGCCACGCATGACCTCCCCCACAAACCGACTGTCTGCTGGCTGTAAGTGGCAGACATTGAGCGTGGTTTGAGCATACTTGGGGACCGGTCATAAATCGTGTGTTTTTCCAATGTATTCAAGCGCCCCCCCTTCCTTGCTACCTAAGACCACGTGGTTTTTTTTTTTAAAAAAATAGTCGCTTTCCTGAAAAATACACGACTTTTCAGAAGAAACAATATCATTACTGATGCAATATTGTGAATTGAATTCTACATTCTTTTCCTGATGGGATCGAAGCAAGCCGTGTTTTGAAAATGACTTGTTTTGCTCTTGCTGCTTCTTCGCAAAAAAAAAAATCAGACAAAAATTTCTTATTGGACATAAATTAATGGTGATATTACAAAATTTCCTATGCTTTGCGTTTAATGAATGTATTGGGAGGATGGTACAAAACGCACCGCCTAAGCAACAGCGTGTATTACTAGGGAATGGAAGTTGAAATTAAGGAAGAAGTAATTGAGTATGGTGCATTACGATGTTTTCTTTGTAGATCAAATTGATTTCAAATTACAAACCATGATTTTTCATGATTTTTCAAACCTTTTCCAATTTGATCACAAGACGACAGCAAGGTAAAAATATCTTTTTCCGGTTTTCTTGGGCAGCAGGACAACATCATGTTCTCTCCAGATAGTAGTTTATTCAGATCCTCGTCGATGCAAATGACCGACTTCAAGATACGTCGGATGGTTCGGCTATTTTTAAGGATTTCAGTGGCCAGAAATTTCATCACTGAAGCTTAATTGGTTCTAGCAAGCAATGATTCTTCGGCCTTGCTTCGTACATTTTTGCCATCAAATGGTGTATGAATGAAGCATTTCTGATCAATCCTATAGAGTTTGAGCTGTTTATTCCACTAAACCTGTAACAAGAAATCAGAAGAAAAATTAGTATTTTCCATTTAATTCCAACTACTTTTGCTTATCTTGACAGATACGCGTGTTTCGTCTACATTGTGCAGACTTCTTCAGTGTCTCGTACTAATTCTGTTCAGTCTGACGAGAGTTTTTAGTGAAACCTTTCACTTCAGCTTAACGTTCTCAGTTTCCAAAACTGTGAAAAGACACTCGATATCGAAAAGCGAATTGTGGTTTTACGTTAAAAATCTATGAATGCCTCTAAATGAACATTTTATTTAAAATTTCTCCTCATTACTAAATTCAGTCGATTTCTAGCGCTTAACGCAACCGGATGTGTTTTTTCCTTAATGCGATCGGGCAAGTCGTTTGTCCTTTCGGACAAGCAGAAGAAGGGTTGACGCTAGAGGAGATGCAAAAATTTTCTTCTTATTTTCGAGTGCTGAACTTAAAAAGAACTTGCAGTCGCGAAGAGTGAAGCTTTTTTTGTGTCTTGTGTGTGCTAAAGCCGATGAAACGTAAAGAGTGAAAAGTGAAGATTTTGTCAACCATGTTGACCATCGTTTGGTTACGACGTGTATCTGTACGTGGTGTGTGCATGTGTGTCAGTGTTGAAAAATAAAATCAAGCAAAACAATGCATTAGGTCCTAAGTAACATTGAGAGATTCTCTTCATCGACTTTCTCTTTGGTTAAAGGGTGTCCACGATGAAATTGCCACACACAAAATTGATTCGCAGAATTCGAGTTTTCATCCGATTGCCATCAAATTTTCAGGGATTGAGAAATAACTATTAAACTTCATTTTACCATTTTACTCGTATTTTATTTACAGTCCATACGCAAATGCCCGCACCTTGGCCTTAACCCCGGCCATAAGATTCTGCACAACCTGTGAATCAACCGTTTTTTGCATGTAAACCCATACTTTCTTCAGTTCCTCGACTGTCTTCACTACCTTAGGTCGTTTAAGAAGGTGCTGCTTCATAATCGCCCAGTTTTTCTCGATGGGGCGGAGCTCCGGAGTGTTGGGAGGGTTGAACATTTTCGGCACGAAATTGACCTTATTGTCCGCATACCACTTCACCACGTCCTTGGAGTAGTGGCATGAGGCCAAATCCGGCCAGAAGATTGTTGGGACGTTGTGGGCCTTCAGGAGAGGAAGCAGCCGCTTCTGGAGGCACTCTTTTATGTACACCTGTCCGTTCATCGTGTCCTGGGTCACGAAAGGTGCACTCCGCTTCCCGCACGTGCAGATGGCTTGCCAAACCAGGAATTTCTTCGCAAATTTGGACATCTTCTGAGCGCGGACATGCTCCAGAACGCTGAACTTATCCTTGGCCGTGAAAAACAGGTTGCCGAGGATCTGTTTTAAGTCTTTCGTCAACTTTCGTCAGCATGTTGAGGTACAACTTCCTGGCACGGGTTTTGGCGGACTTGTTCTGCTTCTCGTCGCGATTAGGGGCCTTTTGTACCTTGAACGTTCGAAGCCCAGCCTTAGTTTTGGCCTTCTGGACAAAACTTCGGCTTAGGTGCAGCTTCTTAGCCACATCCCGAACGGAGGCGTTCGGATTTCAGTTGAAGGCCCCAACTACGCGGTTGTGATTTTTGGTGTTGTACGGAATACTTTTTCCTTCACTTCTGGGCTTCCGATCGGTGGTCAACCGTTCCTCGAACCGCTTAATCACTCGCGACACCGTGGCATTCGCGATTCCCAACGTTTTAGCGATGGAACGATGCGAGAGATCCTTGTTCTCGTGATGAATGCGCAAGATTTTATCACGCACGAGCTGTTCTTTCGACTCCATTTCCGCGAGTTTTGATCACAGGATTTTAAAACTTGCAGAATGTAAATAATGCACTATGAAATAAATCCACCCAAATTTTCATTAAATTCTACCCAACGGTTAAAAAGTTAGAGCAATTTCATAGTGTGGCAATTTCATCGTGGACACCCTTTAATAGCTTGTCTATTAAACGATTTGCTGATGTTTTCAACGTATTGGATCCCTAATCACACTTTATACACTCGTACTGCATGTTGAAAATAGTTGAACATGTTTTTACACAGCCATAGGAGCCCAAAGACAAAGTCGACAACGAGAGTCTCCCAACGTTACCTAGGACCTAATGCATTGTTTTGCTTGAATTAGGTTCTACCGATGTTAAAAAACCTATGCGTTTGTATGTGATAGTGTGCAAATGATAGCTTGCGCACATATCTGCAATTGGATACGAAATCACACATTCAGCTAAGTATCGTATTTTAAATAGTCCAGCTCCACTAGGAAATACGATATTGTAATAATGAGGGACAAATTGTTTAGAGACTGGGTCGATCATTGGTGTGTGTGGCGTGTGAGATTCATTGTATCAATATCTTTTTAAACTATACGTCTGCTGAAGACAGTGTTGCCACATGCACAGATTTATCTAGATTTACACAGATTTATTTTTTTAAACTTCAAACAGATTTTATAAAAAAAATTGGAATTGCTTGTCCAACCAAAAACCTTAAATATAAAAAATCGGTACATTTTATCAACCTTATTTTTACCAATTCTACATTTAATGTGCTGTTTTAGGCCCATGAAGAAAAATAAAACTATTAACACTGACACTACAGCAACTGATGACAGTTCGAAAGTCAGATTGTGTTTCCTCCTGAATGATTTCTTCAAAAATGTATTGAGATAATGTTGAAACAAAATTTTATAGAATGTCCCAAAGTATCTATGAAACGTTCTTCAACATTCCTTGACATATTCCTTCTGAAGTTTCTGTAGGTGTTCTTCAAGAGTTTGTAGGCATTCTTCCAGAGAGAATCCGGAGCTTCTTTAGGCATTCTATTGGCAGTTTTTCAAACCTTTCTTGTGGTGAAATTTTCAGAGGAATCCCTGAGCTTATGCAGTTTTATGATTGTAAAGGAAGGAATCTCTGGAAAACACCTGAAAGAAGTACACAAAAACTTTAAGGTGATTACTGGAGTAATTCTTGGAAAATCACCTATTTTTTGGAGAAATCTAAGTTGAATTTTTTGCATGAACTCCACAATGTCATATATTTAATTCTGAACTTTAAAGACATCGCAAGGGGTTTTTGTAGAATTAGGTTTTAAACATTGTCTAGGATGTCTGCAAGAATTTTTACATAGTGGGTATGTTTCCTTTAACTCAGCCTAATATGCAGTGATCGATTACAGTTTTCATTATAACTCATAAAGTATTTGAGCTATAAGCGATATTCAACTAGTTGAACACTAACTTAGATAAGTTGTATGCGAGTTGGGTAGTATGCATGACGAAAAGTTATACAATTCATTTTATAAAGTCAAAAACTTCCGAGGAACATTGATGTAATGTCAGTCTATAAGCACCAAATGGGGTGTATTCATGGATTCAATTTCGCCCATGTGATAGATTTATTATTAATGCAGTCTTTATACGAACTTTTGCCTCTGATTTTCTGCTTTAAGGCATTGCAAGCTGTATTCACTGAACTTAACACAACATTTCATAAAACGAATTGTGATAAAACTTCTTTGAGACACTTAATGATTTTCACATGTGATCTATTAGCCATTTGAACATTAAAACATGATATTTCACTCTACACAGATTTTGTTGCATTGGTTAATGTTTCGATGAGCCACTTGAAAAATTTACAACCGCCAACACATATAAAATTTTACCTATAAAAAAAAATTATGTTATTAATACAACAGGCCATAGTTGGGAACATAGACAAAAATATGTCCCGAATATTGGGTCTACGGATTTCTAGTTGAATCATTGTTATTTAATCTATGTAAACAGAAAGTTAATTAGGTGTGACTATTATCTGTACATCTAGGCTGCATGACTCGGTTAATCGGTTCAATTTTCCCAAAATTAGAACATTCGAAGATGGGGGTGAAAATCTGTTCAGCTTAACCAGTGAAAGCATTGTGTCAAAAAAGTCAAGGAAATCGAAAAAAAAACTTTAGAGTGAACAGCTGTAAATTGATTGATGATGGCTCAATTGCTCTGGAGTTAATCGTTCATCCTGATAGGACATAATTTTGTTGATTATCGCCTAATTAATGACATATTTGATACAAAGGCCGAATAAAGGGCCTAGGCTTATATTACATCCCATTGGCCTAGTTCTCCAGAATTTACTTCAATAATTTCCTCAAGTATTCCGGAGGAGAAATGTTTATTTTGAAGTTTCTGAAGAGATTGCTCAACAAATTTTGGCAGAATTTCCGCAGGAATTTTTACAACAATACTGTTCTTGCAATTTAGAAGTGTTGTCATGCTTTCACGCAGAGGGATTTTGGGAAGTAAGACTTTTTTTTCTATTCGAAGCGTACTTTTTTTTATTCGATGCATGCTTATTTCGAACAAGAATATTTGTTTTTTTTTAATATAAAATACATTTTTGCGCAATTATTGAACAGTTCCAGATCCTTGGCATCGATTACAAAAAAAGCTTGTGTGCTTTGGATCAGCTGAAGCATCGGTAATAATGGATTCTGACCGATCCATCAACAAGCTGCTGAAACGTGACTGTCCTAATTTAATAACTATAAAATGTACTTGCCATTATTTTGCTCTTTGCAAAGCTAAGAGTTAGGGCTAAGCTGAAAAGCTCAGAGCTAATCTAAAAAGTTTTTTCGGAAGCTTCGCCGAACTGCCAATTCGGGACCGTTTTCAAATGTTTACTATTTTGTTTACAGTCATATGGGACAAGGTATCTTTAATTTCAATAAAACAGATCTTCTTCAAGTATGTTTGCCTTTTTTATGACAGCTTGAGAAAGAAATTCTAAAGTTTAAGTAGCCACCCGTTACTGCATCGAGTGTTAACCCCTAGAAGTTGCACACTTTGAAGGAGTCCAACTATACAGTATCCACACTTTTTTTAAAGCGGTGGGGTATAGGCCATCGAAAATGAATTTCGCAAGCTGAGGACAATAAGGGTAAGAATCGTATACGAGAATCTTTTAGCAATCAAAACAAACACCTTATGATTAATTATCATGTCACAACTGGCCTCTCAGAAGGGCCAAAGTTCAATGGTCGATTTACTCCGAGAGCATTAATCCCTTGATCCGTTTTTCTGTAGAAAAATAAACCATTTTACTGAAGTGTGATGCGGGGAACACGTAAGTACTATTTAAAAGACAGTTTTGTACGGGAAAATCCAAACAAATGTGTTTTAATGAATATGTATCTGGTTGATTCTGCATGAAACTCAATAGCAATTATAAAAAATATTTTCTGCCAAGATTTTCTGCAGTTAAACACAGATAAAAAAGATTTTGTGGCTAAAATTAGAGATGGGAACGAAAAATAATATGGCAACCCTGGCTGAAGACGCTTTAGTTCATTCGAGACGGCATCTGGCGATGAGAGCGGACGCGCATTTTTCTGTCTGCCTCTCTTTTCTTCTGCTGTAATTTTTGTGCATTTCGCTGCTTGTAGAGAGTGAGTTGGATTATTGGCCGTGCAGGGATTCGAGTCGGAAGGGGTGGGAGGCATACGAAATATAAAATCTTTCAGATAAAGGGTTCTCCTGGAATTCAACTATTCCTTGCATACATTGTCATATTTAAGCCGCCAATTGAACTCTTTGATGAGAGGGTGAGCTTAGATACAGATATACATTCTAACATCGTTAGCTGTCGTGCTCATATTATATATTTTTAATGATATTATTTTCCATTATGATATGATGTGAAGATAAATTGTTGCATTTTAATTCATTTAATTTATTAAAATCATTTGAGTACCCATGAGATCCTTAACAAATGATTATTTCAATGCATGCAAACGGAAAATTAAATCTACTATTCTTTGTATGATATATAATTTCAAATTCCCAAGTTTTGTAACATACTTTTTATAAAGATATGTCGAGTCTAGTTATTAGTGACTTTGCCTACAAAAAAAGACCAATCTAGAATCGATCCATACATGAGGGCTTCTCGACTGAATCTGGGTACTGACGAGACATTTGTACTTAGTACTGAAATCCGATTAAGTTTCCTTGATGGTTTATTATTCTTCTTCACAGGTTCGACAGTTGGTATTACTTGTTTTACCAAATTTAGCAACCATTGACCAGCATTTTGATATTAACTATTGCTTCTGAATGTATTATGTTTGAAGTTTCTGACATCAACTGTTATATATTATTGCATCTTAGAACCAGCCGAAAGGAGTTTCGACATGCAGGGTATACAAATAGTAAAACATACAGAACAGGCTACCAATTTTTCCGTAATAAATTACATACTCTTTATATATACTAATTTCGTTCATTTATTCTATGTTTGATATATATTGCATGAACTTATCATAATTCGTTGAATTAAAACATAAATACTGGGATGGGAGGGTGCATCAGGGCATCATTGAAGTTGCAATTCGATAATGGAGTGGACAGCCAACCGGAGTCTAAAGGGCGATACGGTCAAAATTTGGTCAATATCAACTTGACGTATTTCTTTCAATTTTGCATTTAAAAAACCTGAACACCCCTCATTTTGAAGGTGTGTGGCTGTAGAATGTTGCTCCCATTTTGATTTTCGAAATTCACTTTTCAGTTGTCAAAATGCCGTCCAAGCAAGAAGAGCAGCGTATCAAAATTTTGCTCGCGCATCGCGAAAAATCCGAGCTACTCGCACGCAAAGTTGGCAAATCGCTAAAGTTGCCAAGTCAACCGTTACAAATGTAATCAAAGTGTTTGGGAACGTTTGTCGACAGCCAGGAAGTCTGGATCGGGGGAAATCGAAAACCGGAAGCCGCTGAGACGACAAAGAGAGTTGCCGGTAGTTTCAAGCGAAACCCTAACCTATCTCTCCGAGATGCCGCAAATAAGCTGGGTGTATCGTCTACAACCGTGCATCGAGCCAAAAACGAGCCGGACTATCGACTTACAAGAAGGTAGTGACTCCAAATCGCGATGATAAACAAAATACGACGGCCAAAGCGCGATCCCGGAGGCTGTACACGACGATGCTGACGAAGTTTGACTGCGTGGTAATGGACGACGAAAACCTACGTCAAAGCCGACTACAAGCAGCTTCCGGGACAGGAGTTTTATACGGCAAAAGGAAGGGGAAAGGTAGCAGATATTTTCGAGCACACGAAACTGTCAAAGTTCGCAAAGAAATATCTGGTTTGGCAGGCCATCATGTACCTGTGGCTTGAAAAGCAGCATTTTCATAGCTTCCGGGACTGTCAACCAAGAAATTTACGTGAAGAGTGTTTGAATAAACGACTGCTGCCTTTCCTGAAGAAACACGGTTGTTCCGTACTGTTTTGCCGGATTTGGCATCTTGCCATTACGGTAAAAAGGCCATGGAGTGGTACGCCGCCAACAACGTGCAGGTGGTTCCCAGGACAAGAACCCTCCCAACACGCCAGAGCTCCGCCCAATTGAGAAATACTGGGCTATTGTCAAGCGGAACCTAAAGGAGACCAAAAACTGCTATAGGACAAGCAGCAGTTCAAGGCAAACTGGCTTTCTGCGGCGAAGAAGGTGGACAAGGTGGCTGTACAAAATCTGATGGCAGGGGTCAAGCGTAAGGCCCGGCAATTCGGATTTGGAAAGCGGAAGCCTAGCTGAATATTTTTCCCGAATTTTATACTAATTGAACTTGAAAAGAAATTTAATTTGATTTTTTAAATAAACGATTTCACCGATTTACACGCGTTTTCCCTTGACCAAATTTTGACCGTATCACCCTTTAGGAGGGGATGTGTCTATCATTCATGATTGTTACATTCCACTCAAACTATTGTAATGAATTTGATGCGCCTTTCTCAAACAAACCATCAAATGGAAAGCTCAACTGTATTGCATATATTGTTATTCGTTTTGAATGCTTTTGAATCATATTGCTGGAAGAAGATTCTCTTGTTCCCGCAGGTTTCATGTAAGTGTCTCTGCTTACGAGCCTGTCCAACCCTTTTTGGCCCTTCATTCAGCAGTATATTGCATTTAGAAACAAATCATGATCTTTCTGTTAAGTGGAACCGCATGCAGGGCAAGGCCCACGTCAGGATGGTGGCTTCCCAAGCAACACAAATCTGACATAATTGGTTGCAACAACTTGATTGTAACCTTATTGAGCCATATTGAAGTTCCTTTGGCTAAATTGCAACAAGTGTGCTACTAGGGTTCCTACATACATACAAACATACATAAAATTTCTCAACTTTAACTCAAACTCAAAGTATCTCACCGACAATAAATAGCAAAAAATTTAAAAAATCTAAGCAATTTTCTAAATTTCTTCCTAAAAGAAATAGCATTGTCATTCGATGGGATGGTATTTGATTTAAAAAATACACAATAATGCACAAAATACTACAAAAAAAAAACAAATGAAACAGCCCCTTTAACACAACCCCCACCCACCCATCCTCCTACGTTGTCTATCCTTGTTATTTATCAGAACCCTCTTCTCCCTATAAGACCATGTGGTTTCCGGATGGCCCCTTATCCACTGGTTGCTTTTTTCGCCATCTAGTACCCATCGCATTTTTTCGGATTCTAATTGCATTCGTCGTTTTGATTTTTCTTTCGGTTGAGTGAAATTAGAAAACAGACAATGATGGTGACGATGGTAGCAGTAAAGCAGTGTGGGGTGGAATGGTCAGTTCTACGGAACAATGAATATTTCCGCTGGACGGAACTCATCCAATTTCATGCGTGCACAATGGAACAGAGAGGCACATTTTACAGATTAGCGGCGTGGGGATTATTCAACGGTTCGGTTTCATGAAAAATGTCCTTATAATGTCGTAATAATGTGCATTTTGCGTAAAAGTCACTTCAACACATCTGAAGTCATTCAAATCATGTCCAGAAATGATACTAAGATCTGTTGAAATATCAAAAAGGTTTGACCACTGCCAAAGTTTTTAATTCACTGCTCTATATGGCAATCAAAATGCCCAACAATGACGCACTTCCGGGGTACGGAACAAGCTTTCCCATTACACTAGACGCTCAGGTTATGAACAAACTTTTTCTCTCAACATCATCACCCGGTATATAAATTAACGACTTTCTCTTCGCTCGTCACTCAATGGTTGCAGGAAGCGCGCGTATTGAATTTGAGTCCAGTTTTCATCGCAAAATGAAAAAGTTGTGGAAAAGTGGGGTCCTCACTTCGGCTTCCGGTTGGTGGCTTCCATTAGTTGGTGATTGTCAAGCGAGGCTGCGATAGTGAACAAGCGAATGAAATTAGTTTCTGAAAATGGGAAGTTGATTACGACGCGATGGTCCTTGAGAGAAATGTGATTGGCTCGGCCAACGCAGTTCTTCTATTGCAAATCGACCGTCATTAGAGCAATCACTTTATTGGCCTTTTGATAGCTCGTTGAACGAGTGGACGTGATAAGATATTGATGAGAATATTTATACTTTTCGTTGATTCAACATCACCATGGCCGTGTTTATAATGAAATTTTAAATTCTCTATTTGATTGTGACTCACATTAGAAGCTTGTTGAGTTCTGGAGTACGTACATGAACCAATGATGATTAACAAACCAAAAGCCAATCTATCTGTAATAGTCATAGCCATCACTACCCAAACCATTCGCCTTTGGCTCCCAAAGGTACAGCGCTTTTTATCTCGTAAAACGGCGATAAATTCGAACAAAAAAAAAGTCGGAAAATTACATGCATCCGAGCGGGTTAAGCCCCACCATCCATCAGTCGTCGAGTCGAGGTTCACCCATTTCATACTCGCCCGTCACGTTGCTGCTCTGCTCTCCGACGACGGATCACCAGACGACCATGGTCAAGATAGCGTGTGCGGCTGCTCTTAGCGAGAACAAAGCAGTTTCACAGCTAGTGCATGTAATCCTCCCGTAATCATTGAGCACCCATGCTCAACCCGAGAACAATGGCAACTCTACAACGACCCTTCCCCTCCGTCGGTTGCAAGAACAAATGAAAGCGAACCGCCCTTAGAACTGTGGAACACTAATGAGCGTCATAAATCTGGTTCATTTCTCTCCGGATCCACCGGTCGGGGAAGAATCTGGACATTAGCAACGAAGGCAAAGAATAAGCGGAAAAAAGCTGCACTTTCACCGCGGCAGCAGCGGAGCCATTTCACGCTTGCTTCACGATGATGGAAAGGAAGCAGCATTTGGAATATCAACATTCAGCAGGACGACCGACGCGATGGAGAACGGCCAATCCGATGCAATGAGATGCGGTGGATGGATGGATGAAGGACTCTGTTATTTCTGGATGAAAGATGGTACTTTGAAGCATGTGGCCTGGAACGGTGATGGTGAGAACAGGCGCGTTTTACACACATTTCACTGACTTCAAGGGAAGTTATAACGAGCTGTGGAAAATATTAGCACACGGAGACTGATGTTTGTGGTTGGCTCCTGGTTGCGGAGATTCAATTGTGATAAATGCGTTACTATTAAGCATAATATGGTAGCAGCTAGAGCGTGGGTGCTTTCTTGGTTCAGTCAGTAAGGCTGCAACTATAAAGCAAGATGATATCGAAGGTGAGAGGGTTCGATTCCCAATCTTGTGAAAAGCATCACTGAGCTTTGTGAATATTGGCAGCGGTGCAGCACAGCTTAGTAATGATACTAAAACATGACCGTTGGACGGCTGTCACATCGATTTTCCTTTTCCATCGATACAGCTTTTGATCCTGTTGGTGAATGGTTTGCTTTTGTGATGGAGAAAAAGGCGTAACAGTCCGACGTTTCGAGAACGGGTAATTGAGATTCATGCTGACCGTGGCGGAAAGTGTCACGTAGGCTTCGACCACAGCTTTGGCTCCACAGTAGAATGTTTAAGATCGACAAATCAAATTCATTCTTTTACCGACCATAGTCGACTAAAGTATCTATGACCGTATGTTTAAGAATGCCAACACACAAGATCGAATGATGCCGATTCTGCCTGTTCCAACCAAAGTGCTGATTGCTAGGGGCAGCGAGGAAGGTTCCACAATTAGAAACAGTAAAATTTAACATAAATTTCGTGAAATAAGAAAGCGAATAAGCGTTGAATTTTTATATACTTTAAATAATTAGTGCATTTGTTTCTGCCGATGATATAGTGATGTTTAGTAAGAATAATTTCGAATTTTTCTTACTTTCAATTTTCAATTCTTAACTATTATAGTAGGTTCGCGTAAATTATGCTCAATCTCTTGAATTTCTTCGTTCGAATAATCTTTGGATTGGTCTTTAGGGAGGTAGATAGTCCCAAGATATTGCGAGTATCTTTAGAAGATAGCTATGGTGTTCTATGGTGAATTCTAAATATGAAAGATTGGTTTAAAATGTTACGGCAATATTACAATTACCGTATGCGTGATAATTTTTGCACCGTCTCACAAGCGAGGTTCCTGTGTTTATCTTTGTATGCACCAATAGTTCATATCAATGTGAGATGTGAGAAAAGAAGCCGATTTTCTTAATTTAACAGTTGCACCATGATTGGGAAACTAGACTTCAGCACTCGACACTGAAGAAGTCTGTAAGTAGCAGGCGAAATAGGCCTATCTGTCAAAAGATAAGCTCGTAGTAGAATTCAAAGGGATTTGCTCGCGTTTACTAGCGAAAATTTGAAAAAGTGTTTCAATGTTTTATTGTTTATTTTTTTAAAAGTGATCAAATGAAGTGTTAATTGTAAATTCTCCTAGTTTCCCAATCACAATCGTTCTACTAATACGCTCGAAAAAGTTTATTTTTTTTAAATAGTGTTTAAAAAAAGTGAAAGAGTGGCACCATGACAAAGAGGCAGCGTATTCGTGATTTGTCCCACACACAAATTTTGCAAAAAAAAAATCAATCATCATAGGAGTGTCCCGGTGGATCGTAAAAAAGATCTTAGACTTAGAAAATAAAGCACAAAGTTGGCCACAGTGCGATATCACCTCAAATTCGTCAGACTTAAAAAAAACTGGTCATCAGCGTCCGGGAAGAGCACAAAAACAGCTAAAGGACCATCGTATTACCGAAAACCGCACTCTGATATTCTTGTAAGTTTTATTGATATATTTACATTGAAGCTGTAATGAAGCACATTGCATTGAAAATTTGCAAATTGTCTTTAGTTTTATTTCAATTTTTTAATGGTTATAGCTTTTTTTCGATACACTTCTTTTTTTTGTTCACATAAACACAGACATAAACCATTGCGACCAGTAATTTGATCTGTTGTAGTATATTCCGTATTCTTTGTTAAATGCATGTTGAGTTACTTCGTCACTATTGAGAAATGATGAAGTATTTGGAGTTGTTACAGTTGTTATTGTTTCTTTTTTTGGCAATGAATCAAGTTTCATTGAAAGTTTCCGCTATTTAAACCCTTTCTGAGTAAGAGAACTCTTCAAAGGCGCGCCCTTTTATCAATCAAAACCGGATTCATTGCAAACAAAACAAACAATGACTAGGATATTGAGCATGCATCAGAACCCTAGTCCTAACCGATTTAAACTATAGAACATCAAATAGAAAATAAGAATTCACATAAAGCACATCCTTGGTGGCTCAATCCGAGTATTGTCACTTTTCACAAGACAGAAAATGTAATAAGGACTAACATTTGTTTTTTTGACTTCAAATACATATATACTCCCTAGTTTGAATTAATACGAACTAGGGTTCGGTGTAGAGCTGATACCCCACAACGCACCACGAAAAGGTGATCTACCAGCGTTTCGGATCTCCTTAGTCGTGAGACTTATCAAAATTTGCTGAATTGCATGGACAACTAACCATATCATGGAACAAGAATGCCAGAAACCAGATACCAACATTCAGTTATGCGGGATATGAGAGGTTTTTCAAAGAGCTAACTGTTTTTATTTGTTGAAGGAAAATAAGTCAGGAATTGATAAATTCTGCGCAATATCATAAGGCTGATTATGTGAAACCAATATGTGTCAATTGTGGTTATAGTGTAACGTATGTGACATGATTGAGTACAGAAATGTCATCTATTAATTTCACCCTATAAAGGTACACGTCATACTCATTTAAAGTTCCTGCAACAATATACAGCCTGTTAGCCAGTACAACTTCTACCATTAAATATGACTATACGGAGAAGGTTCTCTTGAACAGTTATAGTATCACAATTAGCCTTGTTGTCAGAATGTATGGTTCTTGCATTGGATTTATGTTTGAACTTATATTTATTTTTATCATTTAGTGTTTATTGTCCCACCAGTATAACATAGTAGAAACCTCTACGCCAGGCCTTTGATGATATCGTTGCGTTAATCCTTTCGAGTCATTTTGCCAGCCGTACACGGAACATGTCGTCCAAGAAGACGCTGTTGCATATGTCTCTGAAGGAGTCACATATGAGAATTTTGTTTTTCTTCAATTGCCGAGTTTTCTTCAGTTGCCTTTTTGTTATTTTGTTAGTCAGTTTAAGTTCAGAAGTTTAATAAGACGTTTCGAAAAAAAAAGTCTTTTGAAGTTTAGTCCGGTGTTGTATCATATATGTGCTCTGAGAGTCTTCCGATGCAGTTTTCTCGAACCAAGAATAAGAAGTTATTGTATTATTCTTTGTGCGTACGAATGTTATAACTAACACCTCTTGAAGCATTTCACTAGCATTACGATGATCATGTCGTCCATAGAAACGCTGTTATAACTGCCTCAAAGGTGTAACATTTTCAAATGCTTTCCTTTTATCTAAATCGTGTTCATATCCACTGTTTTGTGTGGTGTCGTTTTGTCTTCTTGTTTCTTTGTTTTTCTTCTTGTCAGTGTCACGTTTATAATTTTAATAAAGCGTTTTTTATATCTTCATAATTTATTCGTAATTTTTTCAGTCATTTGATGTTAAGTTCGTTGGTGTGTCATATATGTGTGGTAAATAGAGTGTGTATTGAATAATATTTCAATACACACTCTATTAACCACTCTGAGAGTCTTCTGAAAAAGTTTTCTGTAACCATAAATAAGTTTTCAGTATGTCGTCCAGATATGTGAATTGTACCAGTTGTAGTAATGTCTGATGTTAAAGTCTTAGTAGTCTCAACAATATTTTTTTTATGGTGTACTGATGGGACCCATGAGAGAGAAGTTTCATTTCAAAGAGTTTGGGAGGTTGTTGTTTTCTTTCTGTTTTTTAATAAGTCAGTCAGTGCTAGGTTTATAAATTTAAGAGAGCATTTCATAACTTTTTCAATCATCTATAATTTAGTTAGTTGATGTCTGGCTCATATGTCCCCAAAAATCATCGATGCAAAGTCTTACCACGTTTAATTAACCTATCATTGTCCGTCTTAGTCAGTTTCTGTTTTCTACGTTAATCAATTAAATTCTGTAGTAATTATTGAAAAAATTACATTTAGGGCCGGTTCATAAAACATGTAGACTCAGTAGCAAAAAAAAGCCGAGCAAAATTTTCTTCCAAAAAACGCGTTGTTCAACCTTCTGGAACTTTGTCAATTATCAATATATTTGACTGAAATTTTGACAACGTTATAACAAATGTTTCGACCTTATGTGACAAACATTTTATGTTGATAAGGTTTGAAATTTAAAGTTATCATAACATATGTGAAAAAAGTCATTTTGGACATACCAATTTAAAAACCGTATTTCTGTGTAAAATTTAGTTAGCATATTAAAAATTTCTCCGTGGGTTCAAAAAATACAGAAATTAATGTGGACAAAATTTCAACTGTTTTCATCACGTGGTTTAGACTACAGCTGGCGTCAAAGTTGACATTCCAACATGAGTATTTTCCTTTTTCACCCGATATTGACCATGCTGAAATATCGGTGCAAAAAAAAGCCGAAGGTTTTACTTTTCCCGCATAAAAAAAAGATATCATAAAAGTTTTGTTCAAATTCCAAACTTGAATGATGTATGATACAGAGAATTTTAAGACACAAATTAAATTACTTGACCATGTAAAAGCGACTACAGTAAGTAATTTCGAGAAAATAATATGCCTATGTACAAAATACAATGTCACTGAAAAAATAAAATTATTAGACTCTGACTAGTCCAGGAAAAGCTAAAACCAGATTAGATCATTCCAAATATCACAGATAATTTATCTTATTACTATACGACTAAACAAAATATTTAAATATAACCCTATACTACTAATAAGTCTTTTATGAATATAGTAGCTGAAGTTCATAGGTTCAATTTTAGGGCAAATGATATGCTTAAAAGCTAAAAAACATATGCAGCTTTTGAATTGTCACGTAGCGCTAAGCTCTTGAGATAAATAGTTTAGGATTGCAATGTGGTTCCAAGGCGATCTGAAATTATTAATTAAATGAGAATGGAAAATATGATATGATTTACAAGTCGCACCCCCTCACTACGCTAGTGTCAAAATGACAACATTGCCCAGGCTACGCCAACCAGCGTCTCCATGGCAGTCTTTTGTGATCATATGACTCGTGGAGGCGTGAGGTAGGAACTTGTGAGGACCAGAGGTCGGTCGCACCCTCCTTCGAAATTGTCAACTCACCATTTGAAGCCCAACGTTGTCGGTACTCGATCATACCAAGAAACTGAAGCTTCCAAAAATTATCGTGATAAGTGTTTGCAAATTGTTTGACCAGAGCTTGACTGTGCAGAGGAAGGTTGGAAGCGGAACAAACCGAAAGGTATGCTTCCGCTAAATGGAAAAGAAAATGGTAGCCATTATTGAGAAAAATGCCAACCACACACATAAGCGAAATGTGGCTCACAAAGTTGAAAAATCAAAATCATATGTGTCAAAAGTAAATCAGAGACATGAAATTATGGCGATGACAAGCAATATTTCACTGCAAAAACTTGTTCTAAGGAGCTCTATACCTTTACAAGTTTTTGCAAAAAATCTCTTGTACCATAATGGACGACGAAACAAACGTGGTCGAAGACTTTCAACATCTTCCGGGTCTGGCATTTCATACCCCAAATCAAAGAAACACCGTTACCGAGTATTTCCAGGGATAAAAGGTGTCCACATTCCCGGAAAAGATGTTGGTTTGGCAGCCCTTATGTAGGTGTGGTCGAAAATCCAAAAGCGTCATCTCTATTGGCACTATCAACAATAATGTGTACGAAAAATAATGTCTGGATAAGCGATTGCTACCGTTTCTAAGACCACGACTCTCTAGCTCTGTTTTGGACTTATTTAGCCTCTTGTTACATAAGGTACAAGAGGTCAAAGAACTTCACCCCATAAAAAAATACGTGGCTCTGGATAAGCGGACACTAATTGAATCTAAAAAGAAAACTTACAAAGTCTAGGATTTCAAGAAAAGATGGAGAACCGCCATCGCTAGCGTATCTGAGGATACTGGATGATGATGGGTGTACCACAGAAAGTTCGAGAATTTTATATAAAGAAGTAATAACATCACAATAAACTATTTTCCCTGTAGGGTAGGGAACAGCTTAATCAGAAATGGTTGGAAATAGGCCTAAAACTCCTTTATTTTTCAAATTATTTCACTTTTAATGAAACGAACGTAAGCACTATCTATCGGGCTATTGATTCGATGCATATACCATGGTTGAATACCAATTTAAAACTGCCATTTTGAAGATTTAAAATACATCATCTAGAAAACCATCAGTTTTCAACCTGATGAAGAAATTCGCTCAAATTGTGCCTTTGTGTATTTTGAATTTTGTCGCGTGTACCGGAGAGAATGTCTTCATCAGCTCCTTCTCACATCTAGGCTAGTTGCCAGAATGTTATGTTGAATATTTAGTTAAATTTATTTAATATTTAGATAACCTGAAATCACGATTTATTTCATGTTTCTTCCAGCCATTTGAGGTCGATCTAGGCTTATGATTATATTTTCCATCATCTGGAACTATCATATTCAATGTAAAATATGTTTCGGAGCTGTCCAACAGCACTCAACGATAAATAATGCAGCGCTGTTGAGTGGCAGCTATGACATCACTGTTGCTTTTAAGAGAGCCCATGTTTCCTCTCTTCTTTGTTAACCATAGCTATAGCGCCCCAATGAGGTCTATACAGGTCTAGCAGGGTGTTTGTCGGTATTAGTAACGAAAAATGTGTAAGCAATCCATGATTTCGGGTAGTGACGTAAAACTCCAAAAACAAGCTGTAATAATAACTAAAACAAGTTACGTTTTTTCCGTATCCTTTGTGCGTGCAACTAAAAGGCATCTGTTTCAACCGAAACCTTGTAAAAACTATACTAATTACTGAAAATAAACATTCCATCTTGTGATTTGCTGCTGTTGTAAATTGTTGTTTTTGGAGATCTACGTCACGCATGTTTACAAAAACAGCTGTGAATTATCTCACAAACACAATGACAGGTATTTTGCATTGCACTAATACAACTTAACCACTTTCTTCCACCTTTAAAGACCTCATTGATAGCGCCCCGGTGTTGCAACGTGAAGCTTGGTATCTCTTACATTTGATTGCGAGAGTAAATGAAATAAGAAATACACGATACCAATACAAATAAGAAACTAAAAGTTTGGTCGTTTATGTCTGTCTCATAACCTGCAAGTTGACAAGTTTGTGATCATAGCAATCGACATGTTTTGGTTGATTGTTTTCGAGAGCGGATGAGATAAAATGGAGGAGCGGGTTGAAGAAATTAACGATTGCAGCAAATCGTGAACTGGCTTATTACATTTCGCCTTTGCACACATACAATATTGTTAGTCTATGTACAGATTGCGGAACTGAAGAAAACATGTTCATGATCGGGAAGCACTCCGCATGCTCTTAATAAATCCCTGCAATTGGGAATTATTCCATGGCAATGGAATTTTCAGATTCTAATGCTCGTTTCTGAAGGTATGTTCCGATAGATCAGAAGTAAGCAGAGAAATTAACGTCTTAATACTGATAGATTACATATATTATAAATTACATGCAGCTTCATCAAATGTCCCAGGTGCTGAATAAACTGCTTAAAACCCGTTTCTTACCCTATATATAACTCTATTATACTGAAATTAACAATCGGTTTTGTTGAATTAGGTCTAGATTCTTTTTGGATGACACTATCTTAATGTAGGAAATTTAACGTGGACAGGCTTTATAGAAGAATCGTTGTAGATGGAAAAGATGTATTGCTTGAAATAAAGACAGCTAAATTCAACGTTCTAATCAAATACTTTGATGACGGGTATTCTTTTCAATGTACAAACCAGAATTCACACCTTGAAAACAAGCAAAAAAAGCAATCACTCCTTATTTCTCTTCAAAATTGTTTAAGGTTAAACCAAGAATACATAACTGTCAACTGGCTTTAATTGCCACGATCTATTAAGCAGCACTGACTAATTCCGCTGCTTACGCTCTTAATCGTCCGTATTATTCCGATATGGAACATCTATCATAACTACCAACTCTCGAATGCATAAAATTTCACCTGGAGCCATATCCACTTAATCGCACCCAACCGTGATTGAACATTATCAAATCAGACCGAAATTGAGCTACTATATTGCACATCTCGAGCTGACTCCCACCATCAGCTCGTCTCGTAACCCCACACTGACTGACGACAACTGCGATGAACCCCAGGGGCCATTCGTCTCGAATTATAGAAAGATACCTCTGTGCTAGGCAGCATCGCAACACCATCTATCTATCCCTGGTTCAGAGTTCAGATTTATTGAAATTGCCATTCAGAGTATCGTCCTGGTGCCAGTCAGGCCAGCAGGGCACTCGTTCGTTGGTGTGATGGACAATAATTATCGCACATGCTAAATCACGTACCAGATTGCCGTATCCTGATCTGCATCTATGCATGCCACTCACCAACACCGCACTGTGTCTGTGGTTCGGTTTCCAACCGATACTTGAAAGGCGCGGCAAAGGATTGGCGACTGATTCATACCCGAACGAAGGATCCGATTTTGCAGATTTGCCTACCAATGACACGCAGCAACAACTCCGAAACATCGAGCATTCCGACCCGAGAGTAAAGTGATTTTAATTAATTTCATTATCACAGAACCTGGATTCAATCTCTCACTGGACACATCAAGTACAGAACCATCAGGTCCGGTAGCAACACGGTAGCTAGCAGCTTGTCGTTCTGGACGAATGAATGTGTCCCGTTTTTGTATTTGGCCAACTGCACCCTCGGGTGCGAGGGAGTAATAGGAACACATTGAAACAACACTACTTGCACTGCTGGGGAGGTCTCAACAGACCGGTGCGGTGTGGTGTTTGGACCGATCGTTGATCCTGTAGTCAAGTGCCTTGTGGGACAAATTTTCCCATTTTTAATTAAAGAGCCTTGTCCGTCAGCCTAACACGTACGCAATGGAATAGTGGGTTGGGGCATTGGATCGGGACCGGGGAGGAAGGGAACGATTTGTTTTACTGCAGTATCTAACCGCTTTGGAGGATGCGGTCGAAAGAGCTGATATAATACCCCTTCACGTATGTGTGTGTATTCGTGTGGCTCTCTGTTTGTGTGTTGATTGTGGCGGCTAGGGTGTTGTGGTCGGTTCGGAAATTTCCCCCCAGAGATTCAATACTGTGCGGTTGATGAACATTGTACAATGTTATAGTTTGTGAGGTTTGAAATGTGGCTCGTTTGGGGAATGGCTTATGCTGAATTTTGTTTTGAATCACATTAAAAATATAATGCATTTAACAGACGTGTAAATTTTTTTTCTTGTTTAATTGCAAGCCACAGCAGGCGTAGATAACCATGCAACAAACCTCATTCCTGTGATATCTGGCTTAAATTTACAAGAAAGATTCCATTAATTCCTGACACACCTAGCATTTCCTTAAGCAGAATAATTACCCAGAAAGTTTCTTTCTAACTGTATAGTTTCACTAATTCTGAAAAATTGTTTCATTTCATTTTCATTTCATTTTGTAGCGTCAATGAGAGCGCAAGTCAATCCAAAGCCGAGAGTTAGGGGTAATGGCGAACTGGTCTATGCGGACTACTTGAACGCCATGCGAGAGGTTAAGGATTAGGTTAGGGTAAGGAGTTTGTAGAGCTCTTGGAATGAGATGGCCGCGTTGCTACAAAATGGTCGAAAATGTTGTGTGGTTATGTTAAAAAAGTCTCTGCGAAAACATTTATGTTGTTAATAAATTTTTTGTGTTATTTGATTTCTGTTTAATTTTTTATATACTGACTGATATAGGACTGCTTCTCTGCTTTTCTTACAAAACTACATGTAGGCTATGGCTGGGAAGATCCTTTGTACTTTTATCGATCAGATCACCGCAATTCTCGGCTACCTAGACCACGTCCGGTGCTTGAACTTTGCGACCACTCGGGGCAAAACCGCCAGCATAGAGTTGGTAGCATAAAAATAAGAAGAGAAAGAAGATTTTAGTGGCTTGCAGGGTGTATGTGTATTGGTCAAAAAATTTCGAATCACGGTACCCCAACCAAACATAACCGGAACCTCTAATTCGTATAACTCTAGCACATTTACTGTCTTAAATTGTTGTCTGAACTCTAATTTCCTAGCCTACTTCTCACCTTTGGATCTGTAGCTATTCCAAATCTAAACATATTTCAAATATGAAACCTAGGCATAGACGATTCTGTTCCTATCTAGCGAGTCTATCTTTATTTTGCTCCCCCCTTCCATTCATCTACTGTTTGGCTTGGAAGATTCAATATGACCGCCTTGCAAGTAGGTAATACGAAAACAATGATCTTATGATATTGTATATCACTCATCAAACACTACTTCTGATACAAATCACATGGAAAGGTCCATTATACTACGTCAAATGACGTTTCCCAAGCGGGTCCTCCACGTTTAAGTAAACTTTTCTGTGCCCATGTGCCCCATTTTGAAATCAGATAATTACCATGATCAAAACATTCGCCCCTTTCTAAAATGGTGCAATTACATTCAGATATTATACCATGAGCAAATCAGGTATTTTAGTTATCTATTCCATATAACAAATGGATAATCAACAACATAAAATGCCACAAAAATTAAAAGTGTTCTTTTAGTCGTTTTCCATAGATTAAAAGTAAGAAGTCTAAGAGTGTATTGCGGCCAGTATCACACCTGATGTTAGTGCCTTTATATAAACGTTCTACGACGTGGCAGTGAAAAAATGACTAGGATATGTGATAAAGATTGGACTCGAAAAAAATGCGACACTTTGTTTTGGGTGTAACTTTTTATCAAAAATTAATCAAATTTTGGGTTATACTAGTTAAGAGTCATTGTCTTTGTCTTTGACTTTATTGTCGTCAATCAGGAGTAGACCGTATGTTACATTTTGTTTTTAATCCTAATTATACTAAAAGTAATAAAATACATAAGATTAGTTTAAATAGTGCCTGGTTTACATTATTCATATGGTGTGACCATTTCGTGTACATTAAATTCTTAACTTCATAGCTTATTGATCAATGCCTAGCTAACCTTGAAAAGAATGTTTGCCTAAAAGTGTTTTTATTCAATGTAATATCAATTCTTTCACAATTTGCATTGTAGCAAGACATCATTTTGTTCAAAGGCCCATTTTTGGCATAGTTTAATCTATGATTGCTAATATAAAAAAGATTTCTGATTCTGAGCGAGCGGATAAGAAACATAAAAATTTATATTTTCTAATATCTCAGGGGCATTGACCCTTTGTGCCATAACATCATTTATAAAAGCTACCATAGCAAAGTCTCTTCTCTTTTGTAATATCTCCAAATTGATCAATAAACATCGGGATTCATAGGATGGCAGCGGAAATGTAGTCCAACCTAACTTACGTAGAGCAAATAGTACAAATTGTTTTTGAACTGATTCAATTCGATTGTTATGCGTTTCTTGATATGGAGCCCAAAACAATGCTCCAGTATTCAAGTAGGGGTCTCACAAGCGTTACTTATAGTGCTTTGATCGTATAAGGATCGTTGAAGTGCAATCTAAATCTTTTAATAAACCCAAGCATGTTGCTAAAATGCTGTTATAATGATAAACAAAAGTTAGCTTAGAGTAGAGTATTACACCTAAGTCTCTCACCTGGCTGCATCTTTCAATATTATACTGTCCAAGACTAAAAGTTTTCTGCATTGTAGTTTGCTTTCTTGTAAATGATATTGAATTACATTTTTTCACATTAAGTTCTAGCAAACTCTTCTTACACCAGTTGTGGAAGTTGTCAGCATCATGTTGAAAATCTTCGAGATCGGTTGTGTTACTTATTTCCATAAAAAGTTTCATATCGTCTGCATATATAGAAACATTCAGGCGTTTCAATATGTGCTCCACATCGTTGACAAATAACATAAACAGTAGTGGACCCAAATGAGAACCTTGTGGTACCCCGGATGTGACGTGAACAATTTTAGAAAAATTTCCTTCATATCTTACTCGTTGCGTTCTTTTTGTCAAGTATGACTCGATCCATTCTAGTAATCTAGGATTGAAACCTAACTTAGATAATTTAAAAAACAACAGTGGTATATCAACTCTGTCAAATGCTTTACTAAAATCAGTATACAGCGCTTCCACATAATTCCCTTTATCCATTGCGTTTAAAGTGAATGTTATAAATTGAATAAAATTAGTAGCTGTTGACCGCCCCTTAACAAAACCATGTTGCTCGGCAGTTATTAAGGTTTTCACCTGTGAGAATATGTTGTCATTAATTAAGGACTCGAACAACTTCAGAATGCAAGATAATATAGCAATACCACGATAATTTTTAATATCAGATTTTTTCCCACATTTGAAAATCGGGATTAAATATGATTCTTTCCATCTAGAAGGCAGAATACCAGAGTCCAATGATGAGTTGAACAACCAAAATAACGGTTAAACTAACTCATTGGAAAGGGATTTGAGAAATATAGGTGGTAAGCCGTCAGGCCCAGCCCCTTTTGAAGCATCCAAATTTTCTAGACCTCATAAAATTTCCAGAAGAGATACATTATATACTGATATGTCTTTCATTGGATCTGGAAGGTATGAAAAATATTGATTATCGCGTTCCGTTTCATCATGGGATGCATAAACGTTTTGAAAAAAATCAGCAAATGAATTACTTTTCTCAAATGGCGTGCTACCAGCCCTGCTATCCAAATGCATTGTTGATGGGAAATTTGTAGATTTTTGTTTCTCTTTAGCAAACCTAAAAAGATTTAGGATCTGACTTGATATTATTTTCCACATGTGCGTTGTGCTCGGTTTATACATGTTTCATTTCTACGTTCAGTTGAACTTGTTGTAAGATATGTTGAAAGATTTTCGTTAGTTGTATTTCTTTTGAATGCTTTGTGAGCTTTTTGTTTTCTGTTTTTCAGATTAAGAATCGATCTATTGTACCAAGCTGGTACCTTGGGATTTTTTTTCTTTCTTTGTTTTTTGGGCACTGTATATTCTAAAATATCATATACAACTCTATAGAATGTGTCCACAGCCTTATGCAAGTCATCATTATGTAATAAAGTTTGCCATTCGATGCAATTTAACTCTTGTTTAATTTTTCCGTAGTCTGCTTTACTAAAATCGAAGTATGATTCCGAGAAACTATTATCTAACATTGTGAATTTATCATGCACGAATATAGAGTATTCAAAAGCAGTGTGAAAGACTTCATTTTTCCAAAGTGGAGCTGGTGATTCAGATATGCAAAAGTCATCGGTCAAATTTGTGAACAATATATCCAAATAGCAGTTATTTTGATTTTTTACGTGATTCACTTGATTTAGACCAATTTCTGCACTTTTATCAAACAAAATACGAAGTGTTTCATTTTCACCGACAACTGGTATTAAGAGAAAATCATTTACGTCATCTAACATAAAATTTGCTGTTCGTTTATTAAAGTCCCCATATATTTGCAATAATTCGATCAGCAAGATTGAATAACAATTCAAATGACTCTTTGTTTGCATATTGTGGAGGGAAATAAACTGCGGCAAAAATATGAATCTGATCATCCATGCTAAATTTTACCCAAACATGGTCAAACTCCTTGCACTTGCGAGAAGAAATTTGTTCAGAATCATAATTAGCACTTACAGCTATTAAAACACCGCCACCACATTTTTTGTTGGATAATAGTTTATCACGATCATCTCCAAATACATTAAAACGATCTGCAAAGACTTCTTCGTTATTTATGCTTGCATCCCAGCTTGTTTCAGTTCCTAAAATTACATCGTAAGTACACGCCTCTACTTGTTTATAAATTTCATTCACCTTCAAAGCACTTTTCATCCATTTAAAATTTTGACAGTAAATTACTACCTCTTGGCTTTTATTACCACTGTTAGTACTAATTATCTTCGTGATATTGAGAGTTAGCCAAAACCGGGAAATCATCTGGTTCATCAGAACCGTTGTCATCTACTTCCTCTATAGAGTTCGTCAATTTCTTTGAAAAGACATGTGCCTACATGTGCACATCTGGCATGCTGCAATAGAGTTGTCGAAGGTCATATGATGTGAGCTGGTTCTGGATGGTTCATTCTCCGGGTAAGGGTTTAAGGTTTGTCCTCTTTCAAAACGAATCGTCGGCTGGTAACTAGTGTAGAAGGGCTGGTCGCAGCAATAAGTTCGCGATCCGGTGGAAGATAATTCGTATTGTAATTAATCATGCCACGATTTTCCGTTTAGATAGGGTTACGATATCCAAAGACTATGTTGCTATTACAATTAGAGTGTTATGTTTATTTGTGCAAAATTTTATCGCGATCTGTTAAGTAGTTTTCAAGATGTATTCGAAACAAGAAGAGCTACGCCAGCAAATCTTGGGCGCGGTGATCGATAATCCTGGTCAGTCGCACAGATGGATCGGCAAAAGGCTTGGAATCCACCATTCCACCGTGTCCCGCGTTGTGAAGATGTTCCAGGAGACGAAGACCATCGAGCGGCGCGCTGGAAGCGGCCGAAAACCGAAAACGGAATACCCAGAGAAGGCGCGGTAGATAAGGCAGTACTTTAAGAATAACCCGAACCTTTCCACCCGAGACGTGGCCAAAAAGGTCAATTCGTCGAAGTGGTTCGTCCAGCAAACCATGAAGCGGGCTGGGCTACGTGTTTTTAAGGTCAGGAAGGCGCCAAACCGGACTGACAAGCAAAACACGGTGGCCAAATTGCGTGCGCGGAAGCTGTACCGTGAGTGGCTGGTCAAGCCAGGCTGTCTCGTCATATATCCGTCGACGAGACATATATCAAGGCGGATATCAAACAAATCCCCGGCTTTGAGTGTTTTGTCGGTACGTCCCGCATGGAGGTTCCGAAAAAGTTCCGGAAGAGAAAGATGGACAAATTCGCGAAGAAGTAACAGTTGTAGCAGGCGATCTGCGAGTGCGTACGGTACAGCAAGCCGTTCGTTACAACCGGCACCATAAACGGGCAGATTTATCGAGAGGAATGCCTCCGGGCCTCGCTTCGTGCCATAACGCCAAGCCTGTAATGGATTCGTACGAAGCAAAGGGCGTTAATGTGGCCCCGAAGGAGGCGAACCCGCCAAATACACCAGAACTTCGTCCGATCGAAAAGTTTTGGGCGATAATGAAGAAGAAGTTGAGGAAAAGTGGAAAAACATTCAAAACCGATGAAGCTTTGAAGAAAAACTGGGAGAAATTGTGTGGACAAAGCCTCGCTTAAGATCTCATGAGCAGTGTTAGGAGAAATGTACGAGCATTCAGCTTGGGGGACGAAATTCAATAAATAAATTATTCCAAAACATAGCTGATATATCGTTATTCAATCCCTGAAAATTTGAAAAGTATCCGGATTAAAATGAATTTTTGATTATCATTTTTGTGTGTCTCATTTTTTCCGAGTCCAATCTTTAATACCCACTTTTTGTTTATTCTAGTGAATAGTACTTGATTTATTCGATTCAACGGAACTTAAAACCATAAATATTTACTATCTGCTAGCAGATTAAAATGTTGAGCGAAACGGCTCCTAACACCAAATATCTGGATAAATAATTTTATCCTAATGATGCATTTTCCCTCTGGTTCCCGATAACTGATCCACGCTAGGATCCATTTAGGAAGCCGTTGTTATACACAAAAAACCGTTGTTATCGAGTAAACATTTATCAAGTTAGTGAACAACAACAAGACGGTGTCTTAAATTAAGATGAAAAATATTCAAAAGCTAGACGTACCAGCTTGTAATAGTACCTACTGTTTTGTGTTCATTACACATATCCTAACCGCACGCTTAGCCTTGTTTCCACAATTTGTCGTATCGCATACTAAGGCGATAAGAACGATGTCTCATGTGCAGCACAAACGAGCACTGCATGAAATTCTCAATCTTCTAAACACAAACTGTTTTCATTTCATCTGTCTAAGATCTCACCCGGAGATGTGAAGAACAATTATCCCATCCCCCTTCTCACTTACAAGGCGCTGTGCGGCATAGCGTTCAGAAGGAACTGAGCAGGCGACTGATACCATAATTTTCAGCAACTATTTGCACGAAGATTTAGATCCTAAGAGCACCAAACCAGCTTTTCCCTTCCGGCTTGAAGAGATTATGTCATAAAAGCAATGTTGAGAAAGTGATAAAACAAATGAAGCTTTCCTGCTAAGTCCATCCGTCTAGATTTGCATCGTCTTTTATTTATTCAACTTCTTAGGGTAGGTCCCCGCACCGACACAACTCTCTCCAACGGAGATGTGCAACCTGATACCCGAAGGATGTTCCAAGGGATAAACAAATGTAACACACACAAACAAACATGAACCACCCGGAATGGGAATGCGTGTCTGAGAGTAAAACCACCATCATTTCACACCACCCACATTCAGCTGGACCGGGAGGAAGTCTTCGGTTTCTCGCATCAATGCAAACAAACTTTTGGCCATAAGGGCAATCATCAATCACCCGGTTCCGGTTTCTCCGAGTCTACTGCATGGTGTGTGATAAGTATGTATGATGGCGAAGAAAGCTTTCATTGACTGCTAGCTGCAAATCCTCATCCCACAACATGCTTATCTCAGAAAGGATGCTGCCATACTGCTGCAAGCAAATGTATGACTATGATACAGAAGGTAAACACATCACAACAACTGTTATTCGGGCGAAAAATAGATAAAGGAAATAAATATTCATATCTGATTATCATATAAATAAATACATAAATCCATCAAAACATGTTCCGACTGACCGGCATTGAATGCCATTAGTTGTTTGATTTGTTGTGCTGCAGGTGCAAACTAATGAATGGACGCCGCGTCCAGATGGAGATTTTTGAATTATATCATGGTTGGGCCAAAGGATCTTACAATTTTTAGAGCACTAAACAACAAGCAGCTTGATCATTACCCTATTAAGTCTAATCAAATTTATCTTCGAATATTATTTTCCTGTTTTCCAAGGTATGAACATTCTCCACTGGAGGACCCTGGAGGTGTAAACATCTAAAATAATTTATGGAAACGAAAGGATCTAACTTTACCACAGATGGAAAAAAAAATGCGTAGAAACTGGTGAAATCATGTTTTGATCAATAGATGTCATCACCGTTTTAGATTTTGTTTTGAGCGACCTAGAGAGTGCTGGGCTAAATTTGAGTATCCCAAAACTCTGGAACATTTTTCGCAAGCCATTTCATTGTTTATAAAACTTCGTCTTATTGGAAAATGAAATGACGGCCATCAGCAACCTTTTTCGTTCATTGTAAAGCCCGAATCAAAGTAAATTTGGGCGCATTCAAGTGATCATAACTCAAGAATTAAACAACACACACGGTTGATCAAAACGTCAAACAAAAGGGTATTTATTAAACTTTCAAACGATACATAACAAATTATTACATTTTACTGTTTCGAACGAACTGTCGCACTTTACTTGTGATCGATGCCATCTTGATCTGCAGTCGCTGGCGACACTGTGCTGGCGAACTTAATCTACTTTAAACGCATTTGTTGTGCATTTGTCACTTCATTACCGCTTCTTTCTTTTTTCTTTTTCTTTTTTGCTTGACAATTGCCCAATATTTTTCGATCGGTCTGAACTCAGGGCAATTCGGAGGATTAATCTTTTTAGCGACTAAATTAACAAGTTTGTAGCATACATTTCTAGTACCTCATTAGAGTAGTGGCAGCTGGCTAGATCCGGCCAAAACATTAAGTTGGTCTTCTGTTGCCGAATGAAAGGTAAAATCCACGTTTTCAGACACTCTTTAATGTAATCCTTCGACGTCATTGTGTGAGATGTGATGAAAACCTTGGTTTTAAGGCCACAATTGCAGATTCCGTGCCAAATCATTAGTTTCCGAGCAAACTTATCAGCAAAAACAAATTTATACCTAGAAGAGACATCCTCGTGACCAGTTAAAGCCAGGTAAAATGTTTGTCCGGGGATTTGTTTATAATCCATTTTGACATATGTTTACAGCCATTAAATTTAGTTAAAACTCGTGCGTATAGTAAGCGATCTCACTTTCTGGCCAATAAATTTTTAAAGGGAGCAATGTGGATGTTTACTGGCACAAAAACACTTATATCCTTCTCTTGAAAGAATGTAACGCACGGTGGAAAAGTTGGAATCGTATTTCTTTACCATATCAAGTATGAAGACACCTGGGTTGCCTTTCACGTACCTCAACACCTTCTTCTTCTCAGCTCTTTGTCCCTAGAGCCACTTTAATGATAGATGCGCTGTGCTCTATCCAAACTCAGAGTATCCTTGTAACTTTTACTATTTTTGAGGCAGATCACGAAGGATTCTCTAGATGTTTGGGCAGAATTAAGTTTCTTTTCTCAAGTTCCATGATCCGTAATTTCGAGATGTATCAATCAATCGAGAAAAACTTTTCACCAATTTCTTTGTCCATAAAACATCAACAAATGCCTGTTAAACGTTTTTTGTTCCAACCACCAGGGACGCGGTGGTGTACTAAACCGTCCGTCCAGATTTACTTTGAATCAAGCTTTACTACAACCTCCGGAATCTTCAAGTATGCATCGGTTGTTAGCTTTAGTCCTTGACCAATGAAATACGGTAGCAAAACATCCCACTCGCTGTCAACTACGCCTAGAACCATCAGATGAGCCGGAAACTTGGTTGACATGACGATACATAAGTACCTGACTACGGTCTGATGCAAGCCACTTGTCATTCCTTCGATTCACCCTTTGATCCTGTTTAATCAATATTCAACCAAAAGATTAATCAAGAATCCAAGTTGAAAACAGAAGATGACACCGAGTGGTGATAAATCTGACAGCTGCCATGTTAAAGTATAAGACAAAAATTTTAAAATGCTTCTAAAAAATTCAAATGAAAAAATATTTTAAAGGAGTTTGTGGTATGATAGATGAAACATCCAGATGAAAATTTGGAAAAGTGTTTCAAGGTTTTATTTTTTATATTTTAAAAAGTGATCAAATGAAGTGTTAATTTTAAATTCTCCTAGTTTCCCAATCACAATCGTTCTACTAATACGCTCAAAAAAAGTTTTTTTTAAAAATAGTGTTTAAAAAAAGTGAAGGTGATCCAGAACTACCCAAAAGAGGCATTTTCAATAAAAATAATACCCCTATTGTGCAGTTTTGGATGTTTCGTCCATCATTCTACAAACCGCTTTTAATTTAAATTTCATTTGAATTGACTAGAAGCATTTAAAAAAAAATCGTCCTATACATCAACATGAGAGCTGTCAGAATCGTCACCATTCGGTGTCTTCTTTTTTTCATTTTGAATTCGCCTATTGCTCTCCTTACCCGAGCGGAACGAATAGCTTGATAACGGGCCTTGGCATTTAAAAGCTCAGATCAAGAGGTAAAATATCTGAGGATAGTACCATAAAATTATTCCCTCCAATGTTATGCAAATACCAAATTGAGGTAATACAATACCAAAGTACTACCTCTCAGGTATTACCAGGTATCCGAAATAACAAATCTTGGTATTTGAGAGATATTTTGCTTAAGTATTTTGTTTAGGTATTTTACCTGTTAATCTGAGCTCCTAAAGATCGTTAAAAAGTATCGAGAATCGCTCAAAAGTGCACATACCCAAATTATGCGAAAACTCAGAGAACCTTACATCGAGAGATAGTATTGAAACTAGAAAAACGTTGAAAATGTCCGATGTTTGTATAGTTACTTTTTACTGAAAATTTGGTGTTTTTAATTGTTTTTTTTACAGAATGCTTCAAAAAAGAAAACTTACCAACTTTTTCATTCGGATTAGTATTCGAAATTAGGCAATAAATTTTCAAATGTATAAAAATGTAAATTTTGTTTTGTGTATTTAGAATAGAGTATCAATAAAGTATGAAGGAATAAAAACAAAGCGAAAATGAGGTTAAACATCGTAGAATCTACAACTGCAGTTCATAATAATTTTCTGTTTTTTTAAACTGTATGGAATTGGTCGGTATCGTCATTATCGACGATTTTCTGCGCTTTTTTAATCACCAATTACTTTGCTTAAACAACTCAATCATTTATCAAAAGCGCCATCTACGACGTTTAACCTCACTTTTGCGTTGCCTGGATACCCCATTTTAGAAAAAAAAAAATTGCATCGGCTCAGCATTTTGACATGTTCTTTTTATTTTTGCTCAGGAGTGAAGCCGAATTGCACCTCGGGATTCACGTCGGAGCTAGAAATTTAAAAAAATGCAAAAGTTATTGCTTCAAATATTTTATTTTATTTTATTTTATTTTATTTTATTGACGTATAAGGGGGCGAGGCGCCAGGTCACCAGTATGAGTACAAGAACTCAAACCTTACATAATACATCAGGGGATAGTTGAATGGGCTACGCAACGTTTCTTTCCATGGGGGATTTGAATTTTGCGGGATACACTATTAGTGCACACTAGAAGTGTACAATGATATTGCGTCACTACCCACAGGATTGGGGAGGGGGATAATGGTTGGCATGTAAGGCTGTAGGGAGAAGAGTATACATCAATCATTTGCAAATATCTAGAGTTTTTTTTCATTGGACGAATCTGCAATTGAGAGACTCTCTTTGATTACTTTCTCTTTCATTCATATTCCATTCAGCGTTACGTTTTACATTCAACTATTTGTAGAGTATGGTAGCCAGCACTGTTGTGTTTATATCTGTACTAAAGAATCCTCAAAAAATTTATAATGGCGCTGTAATAAATGAAAGAGAGCGAGAGAGAGAGAGCCTCTCATTGTTAGATTCGCCCTTTTGAAAAAAAAATCCTAGATATAATCTATTACCTTGTGATTAACTGTCAACGATATCTTCCAAAATACCTGTTTTGCTTGATATTACTATAATTCAGAACTTGTTCTCTCGTTTCAAGATGAGATTTTGCTCCTTGTTTGCAGGGTTGGTCTTGAAATTTGTTTTGAGTTCTTCAGCAAAACTTCTTTTGATGACAAGGTAATTCGCTCATTGTCGATGCGTACCTTAAAAGCTTTTGATAGGTTGAGAGGGTAATACATTTTATTACTTATCTTAATTTTTAGCTTGCGTCTGTTGTGACTAGTTCATTCGATCCGTGTAATGTTTCTTTAGAAACAGACAGGATTTTTCATCCAGTTTCGGGGGCTTTGTTTTGAATTTTATCTGAAATTCTTCAACAGGACTTCATCTTGATGACGTAGTATATCGTCAATTGCCGATGCGCACTGTAAGAGCTCCACTTTTCTTCAAAACTTGGTATCTAGAATGAAGTAAGCAAAATCGCCTCACGGTAGAAAGCTTTAATACAAGCATAGCATCTTGGGTTACCATTTCCATGTTCATCTCATCTCATAGCAATTTGCACAATTTGAAAACGAAAGATCGACGCGTAACCATCGGATTTCTAACTTTTTAATTTTTAACTTCTAACTTCTTTAATTTCTAACTTTTTAATTTTTAATTTTTAATTCATTCACACATCAAACTCCGATAATTCCGAATATTTTGAATAATGGATCATGAGATGAATAATGGAACAGGCTCCCCTTGTGATAATGCTTTCCAAAAGTGCGCTAGGTTGTGATAATAAAGTATGCAGATTTTTCAACTGCGTTTATATGATCAAGTGCAACATTCCAACTATTCACAAATTCTGTACTTGACCATAGATCACTATCTCAGTATAATAATGTTTATCGATAGGAAATACTGGAGGATTTTCAGACGCATTTTTGGGCTGCATTATCACTGATCTGGCAACACTAGTGTGCTTCTTTCCAAAATGGTAAAGAACCAGACCAGCCCTGGGACCTGGTAGTTGAAGTTAAACTACCTCAAGGTTTTGCCAGAGCCCAGGGGCAAAAGTTATTGCTTCAAATATTGGACATAAATGAACTATTTGTTAAAAAACAAAATAACGTTTGCGCTTTAAAAAATGTGGTGATCATGTTGCTTTGTTGATCATAAATTTATACAATTTTTGATAAATAATAACGTTATATATTAAATAATGCACATTACCCCAATTTCAGTCAAATATACTGATTATTATTGAGGTCTTTGAGCTGTTTAGTGGAATATCGGTAACTAGAAATTAGAAGAAGAATTAGTATCTTCCATTTAATTCCAACTACCTGTTGCTTATCTTGACAATGCGGTTGTTCTACAAGCAGACTTCTTCAGCGTCCGTACTAATAACTCGACTTCAGTCGAGTTATTAGTACGAGTTTCTGAAGAAGTCTGCATACTGTAGACGAAATACGCGTATCTGTCGAAGATAAGCAAGGTAGTTTATAATTACGGTTTTTATATTATTCAATCTTTTTCTTGTAGATTGAGTCTCGAGTGTGTTCATGCTCCTAAATATTCTCTATAGGAAAGGTAAAAATATCACCCCATTAACATTTAGAAAAAATTACAACATATCGTCAGCATTATATTCATCAAGTGCGAATCTGAGCTCCGAAACTTTGAAAATAACAGTCGATGTGATTACGTTCAATTGATAATTTGTTCTAGGACTCATTCGATTTGACAGAACCAGTGAACCAAGAATATCGGGGTACATCGACTTTACTCTGGAGCTGTCAAGTTGTTACCGGGTTGGTGTAGCTACGCTGCAGAGAAGGTTTGATTGCCCTTGTCTTATTAAGGGCAGTTGATTTGAACGTTCGTCCTCTGCGGAACAATTCAATGCTGAGTCAACCTTTTCACTGCATTAACAACGGACAAAACAGTGTTTAATTGGTAAACAACGTGTGTTAAATAGATATGCTTCCGTTTTTTATGTTAATTTGTCCGAAGTAAGGCTATTGATATGCGCCTAGTACAACTCGCATTCTTCCATGTACTTCAATGGCATTTGTAGGAGAAAACCAGCAAGCATTCTCAAATTAACCATGGCATTTTTTGACGCAAACAAAGACATGTAAGCGAATAGTGATAGAGTTGTTTATATATAGGCTGTTCCAGTGATTTTATGCACGATTAGAAAATAACAATACGAGCTCGATTTTTATGTAAATTGAATTTTATGTTCTCTACAATACTGTTCGACATTTCAGCTTGACATTTTCGAGATAAATTTATTAGTATTTCAAAGAGCTGGCTTTTCATCTAATAATGCTCATTAGCACCAGCACTGACTGTCAATTTCAAAAGTTTCGATGAAATCTACTGCCTTTAAATGTTTGCACAATTGGTCTTGCTGTGGACAGATTGGTGGATTCATCTCCTTGGGTAAGAATTCGACTCTTTTGTCTGTGTACCAAGCTACCCTTTCCTTTGTTGAATTGTTTGCCCTGATGACAAATCCGGTCAAACAAGTTTTGGATTATTATTTATGTTTTCGGATCATGGGGAGCAGGAGCTGCTCCTAGCATTCCCAAACAGCAGTTGTTACAAAAGGATTGAAAGCATTCCACACTTACAATTTGCATGCCAAACCATTGTTTTTTACCGAATTTTTCGGGCAAAATAGACGTATCAGCATTATCAATAGTTTGACCCACACGAACCATGTAAAACTGGTCCCCCGGAAGCGTTTCAAAATCAAATTTCACGTAGTGTCTACATCATCCATAAATACGCATACCGATTTTCCACGCAGCAGTTTATCGTTTAATTGGTCGACGTTACTCTTTGAAGCTCCCAGCTTTTTAGCAACATCTCGAATGGAAGCACTCTTTTTACGGGCAAAATCTTGCGTGATTTCCCGATCCAAGTTTTTGTCAACAGAGCCCGGTTTACGACTAGTTTTTGTTTACGTCCAGTTGTCCCGAAAGGAAGACTGACCATAAAAACATCTGCTGTTTAGATTGGTTAGATCAATGAAATAATTGCACCGAAACCCGAGTTTAAACCCCACCCCCCCCCCCTTTTATTATTAACGACCTAAAAAGGGCCTATTCTAACCATATTTGAACAGTAGGTCTACGTCTTCAGTTTTTACATAGAATTCAGTAGCACTTTTAACTCAACATTTGACCACCATAGCCACTGAGTACCTTGGATGATTCGGAACGATCGTTAGAATGGCCAAAACATGAAAGAGGTTCTAGAGTTTTGTTATTTGTTTGAGGATCATCAACTGAAGAAAAATCCCGAGGAATATTTCTGACATGTGCTTGGAGAACCGAGTGGCTCGGTCATGTATCCAGAATAATCGTAAGAGTAGGTTATCGATCTAATTTCCATCTCACTAAGCACAGGTCGCCTTCTACTTGATCGATCCACCTTCCTCGTTTCACGCCTCTTCTTGTACCCGTTGGTTCATTTTCGAGAAAAAATTTCTCGAACATTCTTACATGCCGCCCAGCCCATTGTAGTCGACCAATTTTAGCGATGTGTACGACGGGAGGTTCTCGCCACCTCTACGTTCCGTTTTTCGCAATGTCCATGTTTCGTGGCCGGTCTAATGAATGTCTTTTAGATGGTCAACTTTGTAGTTCGGCAAACTTTGTTCCTAAGATCAGCTTTCGGAGTCCAAAGTAGGCACGATTGCCAGCCATAAAGCGCCTTCGTATCTCTCTGCTGGTTTCGTTATCGGTGGTCACGAATGAGCCCAGATACACAAATTCGTCTACTACCTCGATTTCATCATCGTCAATCTTAACTAGTGGTAGGAGGCTATCATTGTCTTCTCGTGAGCCTCTTTCCTTCATGTATTTTGTTTTTAACGCATTGATCACAAACGCAATTCTACCAGCTTCAGTCTTAAGTCTGATGTACGTTTCCGCAATCGTCTCAATGTTACGTGCTACGATACCAACGTCGTCGGCGAAGCCATATAGTTGGACAAACTTCCTGAAGATCGTGCCACTCGTGTCTATCCCAGATCTTTAAATCACACTCTCCAATGCAATGTTAAACAACAAACACGGCAATCCATAACCTTGCCGTAACCCTCTTCGAGATTCGAAGGGAATCGACAGTGTCCCAGATACACGGACGACACACATCACTCGATCCATCGTTGCTTTGACCAATCGCCTCAGTTTTCCTGGAAATCCATATTTGTGCATAATTTGCCATAGCTTCTCTCGATCGATTGTATCATGTGCTGATTTGTAATCGTTGAAAATATGGTGTATGGGCACGTTAAATTCGTAACATTTCTGCAGCACTTGCCGTATCGCGAAAATCTGGTCCGTAGTAGCGCGGGCACCCATGAATCCCGCTTGGTGTTGCCCTACAAACTCCTCTGCAATTGGTACTGCAATTTCTACACCTGATGTTCTACGACTTGGCAGTGTGAAAATGACTAGAATATGCGATATCTTCACAACTGGTCCAATTTTTGGTCTCACATGCAGGTTTATAACATGAGATAAGCCCTCTCACTATCGACAATTTGACCATAGAGAGAGGCGGAAGGTAGGACTAAGAGTTACTACTTTATAATTGTGCATTGTGCATTAAAACATTTTGCACAACCCTCATTTTGAAGATGTGTGCTTGTAGCATCATGCCTTTATTTTGATTTTGAGATTAGTACCTCAGTTATAAAAATGTCGTCAAAGGAAGAGAATCAACGCATCATTTTTTTTACGTGAATGGCGAAAATCCAAACTACACTCACGCCATGTTGCCAAAAATGTTAAATGTGGCCTAATCAACTGTCACCAACAAATAAAGAGCGTTCGGTGAACTTTTGTCAACAGCCTGGAGAGCTGGAACCGCAATCTCTACGCCCGAGATGTTGCAAAGAAGCTGAGAATGGTGCCTTCAACCGTAGATAGAGCTATAAAACTAGCTGGGCTGATGACTTACAAGAAAGTGGTGACTCCAAATCGCGACGATAAACAAAACATGTTGGCCAAACCACGATCGCGAAAGTTGTACACGACGATGCTGACGAATGAAACTTGCGTCAAGACAGACATTAAACAGTTTTCTGGACAGAAATTTTATACGGCAACCGGACGCGAAAAGCTGGCAGATATTTTCAAGCACATCAAACCGTCAAAGTTCACGAAGTAATATCTGCTGTGGCAGACCATCTGTACCTGTGGCTTGAAGAGCAACATTGCGACCGGAACCGTCAACCAGGAAATTTATCTGAGCGAGTGCCTACAACAACGTATACTGCCTTTCCTGAAGCGACACAATTGTTCCATTCTATTTTGGCTGGATTTAGCATCATGCCATTACGGAAAAATGCCATGGAATGATATGCTGCCAACAACGTTCAAGTGGTGCCCAAAGACAAGAACCCTCCCAACACGCCAGAGCTTTACCCAGTCGAGCAATATCTGGCCATCGACAAGTGGTACCTTCAGGAGACTCAAAACACTGTGGCGAGCGAGAAACAGTTCAAGGCAAACTGGCTTTCTGCGGCGAATACACTGGACAAGGAGACTGAACTGGGCGAATACACTGGAAAACATCTTATGGCAGGTGTTAAACGAAAGACCTGACTTCGCGTTCGGTTAAAAGGAAGCTTAGCTGAATATTTCTCCTGTATTCTGTAGTAACTGAACATGGAAATGAAAAAGAATTTGACTTATTATTTGATTTTTTAATAAAAACTTTGGATCGACTCACACACATAACTGTTTCACCAAATTTTGATCGGAACACCCTCTATGCAATCACTAATTAGCATAAGGCTTTTGGAACGAAGGTTTTAGTACAGTAAAATAACGTTTAAAGGCAGCAACCACTCGCTAAACTTAACAATACATGGAACAATGACGGAACATCTATTCCTCCACTCTTTTGCTTCCGACCAACTGCTAATCGTTTTACGAAACGTTTTAGAACACTAGAAACAGTCGATTTTGAGGTTTCCAATTCCAATTGCTTGGTGTGAAAGATGTGGGTTGTTTAGGTGGAATTACATGATATTTTTACGTGCTTCCTGTTCCTTAAAAAAAAATTCTACATAATATCTCAATTAAACTAACTGAAAGTTAACAAAACTCGCTGTTTCACCCACAATTTCTAAAAATTAACCCATTGATTAAAACGTTAAAAATTTTCTCCTGTGATGCAATCCTATCGTGCCACTCAATACACACTCGATTCTAAAGTAAATTAAATTAAACTGATTACTAACCTCACAATTGCTACCACTTGATTATGCAGGTTATCATAACCAACACATCAACTATACCATGTCCTCCATTCAATCCAAACTCGCCGCAGTTTGCATCGCGATGCCATCCCGGAAGGACCGTTTGCGTTGGAGTTTCTATCTTAACCACTACTGGTCCATTTTTCTTGGGTTGTACCCGTACCACTTTAGTCCTGCTCGGAACCGTTTCAGAAGAAGCTTGCCAATGCTCATCGTTTTAGTGACAGTAAAATTCGCATTCATCATAACCAAAGCCTACTCGGCACCCAGTTTTGTGAAACACATTTCTTCAATTCCCGGGTCTCTGCTTCCGTTAATATTGTACTTCGCCATCGATAAGCTTGTTTTGGTGCACGAGTTCCTGTTGATGATCACTCAGCTGACCGATTCCAAACGGTACCTTACGGTGCTGAACGACAACCTAGGGCTGGAGGATCGCTTGAAGCAATTATTCCCAGAAGTACAAACGAACTCCTCTAGGTTTTACCTTAAAGTGATCCCATTGAAGCTTGTTTTCGTTGGCACAGCCTGCGCCTTAGCCGGAAGCCAGTTTAATGAACCGCATGCGGGAGTTAATTTGTTTCTGTTCATAGGTGCATTCTTTCATAATGATCAATTTTTGATCTGGATGGAGAATGTCGAACGAGCTGTGAGCATGTTATGTGTGCACTTTGAAACTATCCGGATGAGACTTCAGCACGTAGTTTCCAGCTATGACGAGCTGGATTATTCGGAGGATTTTCAAAAGATAGCGATGGCTCACCACATCATCTACGTTCATTTTCGAATGGTCATGGAGTTTTACTCAGTTCAGATGCTTGTAACATTCCTGTTGAATGTTAATACTCTGCTGCTGCTGGTAGGTTTGTTTGTGCATTGAGTGCAACGTATAAAAATAATTTGTTATTTTTTTACGGTATTTAGAAGTTTATGGAATTTGGATACATATACTTTTATTTGTATAATGATCCAGCGCCGCATAGGAGTGATTTCAGAGGTATCACATTGATGATAATAATGTGGTTGATTATTTTGTCAATCGTCCATCGTTGCATGGGAGTTTTTGAGATGGTAAATTTTTAAATAAGTATAGTTGCTATAAATTTAAATTGAGCTTTATTTTTATTTCAAGCAAAGACAACTATTCAATCTATCACAAAAGCTATCATTTCGGAAGTTCAAAGACGACCGAATACGGCAAATGGTATGTACGGAAACAACTGATTGTGAAAGCTGTGTTAAAAATCCATAAAACATGTTTCAGGTTTTGACTTTAATGCTCCAAATAAAACATGAAAAACTACAAGTGGAGTGTTGTAATATGTTCAAAGTTGATCAGCAGATAGTTTTGAGGGTTTGCTAAAGCAGTTCATAAACTTATTCACGTTAAGTCTAATTTCAGAATTCTCCACCTTGCAGGTTGTCACTTTTATCACCAAGTACTTGGTACTGCTCATCCAGTTCCACCTGCAGAGCAAGAGCTCGACAGTCTTGGATGCGCTCCGGAATTAATCAGCAAACATCCGCTAAACGCTCCTGTCTTACATTGCTCATTTTCACCTCTAATTACGCCTTGCTTGATGAAGATTCAACAAACTTAGGAAGCCAGATTACCCAAGAAGAAGAAAAGTAACCGTAACATCCGGTAAATGAAGTGAAGCGCTTTTACTTTCCACTTGAACCCAGCTTCGTGTGCTAGTTGACTTCCACCAACTGACCGTCCGACAGACCGTCCAACGCGTCCGACGAAGATGTGCCACAAAGTAGTTAATGAAGCAAGCGTTTATTCATAAAACCGGGCTCTAATAAACACAGTTCTACTTAGATAATTATTATCTTTTATTAGATTCATTTAGCATAAAATTAACTTCCTTTTGTCTAGAGGTACCGAGCGTCGAGTGCACTGTTGTAGCCACCATTGCGTTGCAACGGTCCCGGTTAGGTCCTTTTAACAGCACCAGCAGCATGAAGGTGGCAAATGCGAGTGCTGTGTCGACTATCACGAAAGGCAACGAGTGGGAGGTTTCCGCTTGGGATGCACTATGGCAGGAGGCTAGCTTCTGGTTTAGTTCTACCTGCTGGCGGAGCTGATGGTGGTATAAAGTATGATGAAAGGTACATTTCCAGAGTATGACAACCATCCAAAGTCCATGGTTGGGTAGGCAACTTATGTGTTTCTATCCGATACTGTTGGCGTGGCACTGCTGGTGTACATTGACGTTCGCGAGTAATTGTTGCCTGGTGGTAAGTTGTAATGGTTAACTACGCATAGAGTCAAGTTGAAAACGTGGCTGATTGTGAATTTATAATCATTTATTGAACTATTTTCAAACTAAGACCTCTAATGGAAACTGTCATCAGTTTTGCATAGTATATCTCTAAAGAATAGAGCTACAATGCTTTGTTCAGATCATTTAATGGCTAACACTTTAATGTACCCCGAAATTACTATGCATCATTTAGCATTGCTTCTTTACTCTCAACTTGTCTACACCAATTAATTCCGAAATCCGAATGAAAAGAAATCGAACTTCCCATTTCAATCTGTTAAGTAGATGAAGCAAAGCACCAAATTAAGCAAAATAAATAACAAATGAACGCGTATTTCCAGGCACAATAAAACTTTGATTGACCATGTGTACACTTATTTTGATTCTGTTGGTGTTTCAAACCCGGATAAAAAATACATGGTCATGAAACAATCATAGTTGACATTAAGAAAATAGTAGACTACTACTACACTAAGTGTAGATTGCGATTGCGTTTTTAGAGACTTGTCAAAAGAAGTTTGAATTCAATCTGTGTTGAACCCAACCCAACACCGATTGGGAGGTCATTAATTACACTGTCAGTGGGGTGGAATACTTTGCCCGCTCTTCATATAGTGAACTGTATTTTGTTTGGTTTGGGGGTTTCTTTTGGAGTTCCATTCAACCACACATCACATCACATATCAGTCCACATTTTACAGAAAATTACGCAGCACATATATTTCGTCCGCAACATACATTTTATTTACATAACTACAGACTACCACATCCCAAACCATATACACAGAATCTGGAAAGTTAGAAGAAAAATTAGTATTTTTCATTTAATTCCAACTACCTTTGCTTATCTTGACAAATACGCGTATTTTGTCTACAATGTGCAGACTTCTTCAGTGTCTCGTACTTATAACTCGACTCGAACACAGAATCGCTTTGTGCATCAGTTTTGAACGGTTGTATCGATACGTGGCTGCGCACTATTTCATTACCGGGCTTAGCGCATTATCTATTGTTCCGGTTTACTATTGTTCGGTGGAGTGTGATCGAGTAAGCACAGAAAAAAAAACAACACAACTTCAACAAGGTAAGATGTAACGGTAATTATTTTCGAAGTCGATCATTAGCTTACCACCAATTGCTTTGTTTTCGGGAAACCCTCTTATTTTTATTCCAGCTATCTATTGTTCACGGGGTGAGTGATCGAGTGAGCACAGAAAAAAAACAATAAAGCTGCTCTCAGGTGAGATGTTGTGGGCCGGTGGAGAGATCATAATTAATTGTGATCCATATTATTCATTAAGGATACGGTGTATATTTTCTTCAGCGTAAAATTATGTTTTCATTAATTATGGTTTTGTGTTGGAATAGTGCAACGATCTTGCCTATCCTTTTTTCTTCCTCTTACGATTGAAAAGTGTCTGGTGCCTTGACTACACGAAGCTGTTACTGAATCTTCGTTACATTTTTGCATTTAAAGGGTGTTTCGATCAAAATTTGGTCGGCCCAAACTTGACGCATTTCATTTCATCATGCATTAAAACATTTTGCACACCCCTCATTTTAAAGATGTGTGTGGGTAGCATCATGCCTTTATTTTGATTTTGAGATTAGCACTTCAGTTATCAAAATGTCGTCGAAGGAATGGAAGCAATGCATCAACATTTTGCACGTGCATGGCGAAAATTCAAACTACTTTCACGCCAAGTTGGCGAAATTGTTGAATGTGGCTAAATCAACTGTTACCAACGTATTAAAAGTATTCTGTGAACGTTTGTCGACAGCCAGGAAATCTGAATCGGGGGGAAGTCGAATACCGGAGGTAACAGCGACGACAAAAAGAGTTGCCCGCTGTTTCGAGCGGAATCCCAACCTCTTCGTCCGAGATGTCGCAAAGAAGATGGGATTGGCCTCTTCAACCATGGATAACGAGCTGGAACGACAGGAATTTTACACGGCAACCGGACGAGGAAAGGTGGCAAATATTTTGAAGCACATTAAACTGTCAAAGTTCGCGAAGAAATATCTAGACCATTGAAAAGCGGAACCTTAAGAAGACCCAAAAGTTCAAGGCAAACTGGCTTTCTGAGGCGAATAAAGTGGACAAGGAGGCTGTACAACATCTTATGGCAGGTGTTGGCCGATGGTCAACTCTACGACTCGAAGCAAATTGCATCTAATATGACTTTTACATTGTGTATTAACATAATCCCTGATGATCTTTGTCATTAGAAGGCTGCATTATTTTTTTTATTACAAAGATATTTTCCACAAAAGTTGTCTCTTACAGGACAAATTTGGCTCAGGGTTGCTTTCTGGTAATAATTATTTGTAAAGTTGTAAGTTTGTAAAACATGGAAGTCAAACATTTGTATTTTTTTTCATGTGGTTATTAAAATAATTATTGCAAGAATTAGGGATTATAAGAAATAAACCACGTTTATTATAAAATGGACAAGTAATATTTCTTTTCAGTTGCATTTCATCATGAATTATGATTTCGATTTTTGGTCTTCAGATGACATAGTTGAGTCAGAACAAGAAAATAAGGCAATCGAAAATTCTTCGGATTTTGTTTATGAATTTTTGCGCCCTACCGGAATCGGTAGAGTATCCGGATATGGCCAAATTAGTAGGTAGGTCTATAGCATTAGTTAATAGATCTATGTTTTCGGGTATCAGTTTGCAGAAGCATGAATTTTGAACCGCCGAACGTTACAAATACTTGGAGTTCCAAAATTGTCCTCTTTGGGTCCTACCAGAACTGGATCTAGAGTATTCGGTTATGGCCAAATGTCATGGTATGATATTCTTGAATATCAGTATTCCAAACCATGAATTTTGACCCTTCGAACGTGCAAATACTTGCAATTTCAAAATTGTCCTATTTGGACCCTGCCGGAACCGGTTTCAGAGTATCCGGATGTGGTCAAATCCTCTGGTTGGTCTATATCAAGATGTTTTTGAAGATCAGTATTTGAAATCGAGAATTTTTAGCCGTTGAACGGTACATATATATGAGGTTCCAAAGGAGACGTTCTTTGGACATATATATGAATTAAATATCTCCAAAATTTGCAATCAAAATCACATATTGAATGTTGGACGTTGAATAACAGTTCGTCTGCTTTAGAAAGCTGTCATTAATTTAGGAATTAATTATGCTATTCTGATGAAATTTTTGCATCAGACTCTTGGTAGATTGAAGATGTTCCACATTCATTTGACCCTAAAATTTAAACAGGATAAATTCTGTCAATAACATTTGCCTGGGTTTTGAAAATGCTTTTAATTTTGCATAGAGGGCGATACGGTCAAAATTTGGTCAATATCAACTTGACGTATTTCTTTCAATTTTGCATTTAAAAAACCTGAACACCCCTCATTTTGAAGGTGTGTGTGTGTAGAATGTTGCTCCTATTTTGATTTTGGAATTCACTCTTCAGTTGTCAAAATGCCGTCCAAGCAAGAAGAGCAGCGTATCAAAATTTTGCTCGCGCATCGCGAAAATCCGAGCTACTCGCATGCAAAGTTGCCAAATCAACCGTTACAAATGTAATTAAAGTGTTTGGGGAACGTTTGTCAACAGCCAGGAAGTCTGGATCGGGGGGAAATCGAAAACCGGAAGCCGCTGAGACGACAAAGAGAGTTGCCGGTAGTTTCAAGCGAAACCCTAACCTATCTCTCCGAGATGCCGCAAATAAGCTGGGTGTATCGTCTACAACCGTGCATCGAGCCAAAAAACGAGCCGGACTATCGACTTACAGGAAGGTAGTGACTCCAAATCGCGATGATAAACAAAATACGACGGCCAAAGCGCGATCCCGAAGGCTGTACACGACGATGCTGACGAAGTTTGACTGCGTGGTAATGGACGACGAAACCTACGTCAAAGCCGACTACAAGCAGCTTCCGGGACAGGAGTTTTATACGGCAAAAGGAAGGGGAAAGGTAGCAGATATTTTCAAGCACACGAAACTGTCAAAGTTCGCAAAGAAATATCTGGTTTGGCAAGCCATCTGTACCTGTGGCTTGAAAAGCAGCATTTTCATAGCTTCCGGGACTGTCAACCAAGAAATTTACGTGAAAGAGTGTTTGAATAAACGTCTGCTGCCTTTCCTGAAGAAACACGGTTGTTCCGTACTGTTTTGGCCGGATTTGGCATCTTGCCATTACGGTAAAAAGGCCATGGAATGGTACGCCGCCAACAACGTGCAGGTGGTTCCCAAGGACAAGAACCCTCCCAACACGCCAGAGCTCCGCCCAATTGGGAAATACTGGGCTATTGTCAAGCGGAACCTAAAGAAGACCAAAAAAACTGCTAAGGACGAGCAGCAGTTCAAGGCAAACTGGCTTTCTGCGGCGAAGAAGGTGGACAAGGTGGCTGTACAAAATCTGATGGCAGGGGTCAAGCGTAAGGCCCGGCAATTTGGATTTGGAAAAGCGGAAGCCTAACTGAATATTTTTCCTGAATTTTATACTAATTGAACTTGAAAAAGAAATTGAATTTGATTTTTTAAATAAACGATTTCACCGATTTACACGCGTTTTCCCTTGACCAAATTTTGACCGTATCACCCTTTACACAGTAAATTGAGAAAAAATGTTCGAGCCTGGATGTCTGTTCTCTGTGCTTTAAGTTCCAAATTAATTGACATGAAATGTGAAAATGAATTCACTCTGATAACCCCTTTATGTGTATGGCATGGTCCTCCGGAACATCCGGAATATATGAAGTGTTGTGCATCACCTTCGTACTAGATTAACGAAACATAAACAAGTTAGTCGGTTTTTTATATGCCAATTTTATGCTCCAGTTACTTTACTTAACATTTAGCGGATGATATGAAAAATTTCAGAAAATTCATCATGGAGTGAAAAAAGAACTTGTAGTAATGTTGATAAACGAAGTAATACTACAGAAACCTCAGCACAGAACGCAACACTAGAAACGGGGTTCAAACTTCTTTCCGTTGCTCGATTGAATTAGTATATGTGATCACATTGCATGGCATTAATATGTGAGATATGGAATAATTCAATCCTGTCGGAAGAATTTACAGTCAAGAGGTGAAAGTGTAAACTTTAAGCTTTTGAATTTCGAAAATCATCATCCTTGACTCAATATCACCTCTTATTTCATTCGTTTTTATTCAACATTAATCCTTGCAGACAACATTGAAAATCAGTCCAGTGGTTCAGAAGTTAAAATTATTTTTAAAATATTTGTTCTCTAATATTTTGTTTTTTTTTTATCGCCCTATCTCTAAATGGGTCACCCTACCGAAAATATGAAAAATTCAAGTCATACATTTTCCGAAAAGGCAGCTTATTCGGTAAAGGCGCAGCTACAAAGCAACAGCTTGCTGGAGGTGACTGGGTTCCATTCCCGTCTGGTCTAGGAATTTTTCGTTAAGGAATTTTTTTCTACTCTCTGGGCATAGGGTATTTTTGTACTTGCCACACAATCATAATACGCAAATGTACCTGGCATCGAAATCTCTCTATCAATAATTGTGGAAGTGCATTTGGAACACTAAGTTGAGAGCAAGCTTACAGTCTACAACTTACAGTCTTACAACTACATAAACAAAATACCTATTAACTGCAAGCAAAATATCTATCGAATAACGAATACCTGGGAATACCTGAGAGGTCTGTCTTACCTCAATTTGGTATTAGCATAACATTGTGTTAATAATTTTATGGTGTTATACTCTAGTATTAACTCTTAAACTGAGCTCTTTAATAAGTACCAAGGTCAGTTATCACGTTATTCGTTCCTGCTCGGGAAGGAACATCGATCAAGAGACTGAGAGGTAGCGAAGTGTAGATTAAAGACGACTTCTGTAAAGAGCAGAGGCACACTGGCATGACTAATTAATAAGTAAGGTCTCAATCTGTAGAACAGAACCTATTGCCGAGCACCAACTTGAACTAGCTAAGGCTTGAGTCATTCAATACCTAAACGCACTGTTTGTTGTACAGTAGCGCTCCTTGTGATCCCATCATGATTTGAATGAAGTTTGTTTTGAAATGTTTTGTTTTTAAATGGATTATTGGAGAGGTTCGAGAATCGCGAGGTCGTTGCAATTAAATCGACCGTGTGCAGCGTTTTCAAACATACAAGCGATCGGCAGGATCATAGCAAGCATCGTAGTGAAACTAAGGATCGAAAGTTGCATTTGAAGGTGCTTAGAACGATTAGGGCAAACCCGAAGCTGTCGGATTGTAATACTGCCAAGAAATTTAATGCCGGCCAGGGCACCTTGGAACAGAACATCCTTGGATTAGTGACAAGAGACTAGGTCCAGCAAAACAAAAATGTAGGAACGTTGTGTGTTTTGAGAAACGGGAGCAGTCGTTTTTTCAGCCATTCATTCATGTATGCTTGACTATTTACATTTAAAGTTGTCACGAAAGCCTTGCTCCGTGTCCCACACGTACAAAAAACCCCTTCCAAATCATGAATTTCTTGGGGAACTTTGACACTTGCTGTTTCCTGAGAGACTTTGGAACATCGAACTTGTCTTTGGCAGTCACATACTGGTTGCCGGGAATTTGTTTTAAGTCCGCTTTTATGTGTTCCATCGTCCATAATCCAGCGGTGTGTTTTCATCAACATTTGTGTGTACAGCTTACGCGCACGTGTTTTAGCTGTCCTATTCTGTTTTTCATTGCGGTTTGGAGCTTTCTGAACTTTGCCCGGCTCATTTCTTGGCTTTCTGCACGAAAATTTTGGTCGAGTGCAGCTTTTTCGCGACATCCCGAACGGAACAGCTGAGTTTGCGTTTAAAGGTAGCAACCACTCCACAGTGGTCCAGTAAGCTACTTTAGGCGGACATGAGGTTTTCAATAGAAATTTGTGGTATTAGAGCTTTGGTTACTTCTGAGAACTTGTTGCAAACTTATTGTACTACAATTTTTATGAAATTATTTTTTTCTTGCATTAAACGCAAGAGTAGCGTACTGCCCTGGGATGCATAGTTGACGTAACCACCATCGGTATGATTGTTGAGGAAACGCGTTTTTCCGGGTTTAAGCTGAAATTCAGTATATACCAACAATTATGGACAAATGTTCTGTCCATTTGATGAAGTTCTACTAATAAAAGTGGGCCAGCAAGATAACTAGAATTGTTTCATTTTTTTATCATCTTTAAAACGCATACGCCAACTTATGCGAATAAACAGGCATATTACTGAACGTTTATTCTCATAGTTTGGCGTAAAAACCAGGCTGCTCTGTTCTGAATAATATGTCGTACATTAGGCTCTCGCCGATTGGCTTCATGAATACCAACGAAAAGTTTCGCCCAGCAAAGCTCCCATTTGATTTTGACGATATATACCATCGGACTTATCAGTCCGAAAAATGTTCGACTCTTTCAAAGAGCGTCAGTTGAAAAAAAACATGAATGTTGCAGTTACAGTTTCTACTGTAAGGTGTTGAGAGACCTGAACATAAAATTAACCCAACTGGGGCATGAAGAGTGCGAACGTTGTCAAGCCCATCGTGTTCACGAAAAGCAGACAGGGCACTCTGCTAAAGCTGATGATAATGATCAAGGAGTATCAACAACGACCGAAGTTCAATGCGAGTTGTGTTTTAGTTGAAAGGATCACGGACGAGCGATTGTTGGGCGGACCGTGTACAATAAATGATGACGTCAATTTCAACACCCACTTGCTAGTTCCTATGCAATTTTACTACCTGTGGTTTTGATTATATATCAGAATTCAAGGCTCATCCCTTTTCACTTTCTCGCCAAGTAAAAAAATCCATCAATTCTATCCCATTTTCAACTCCAGATGTCTATAAAGCAGTATGAGGGATACAGTATCTCTGATCGTAAGGAACCGGCCAGGTGTTTTTCAGAGGTCGATAGATGGCAAGTATGTATGTAATCTCTAATCTGCTTTCCCTGGTGCATTCAACTTCGCTTACAGTCACCCGTGATGTGGAGAGACGTCATTCATGCGACCAAATGGTGCTTACGCCAAACCGTTCTTTTCAATTTATCTCGCAATTTTTCGAAGAAGCTTTTTTTTTGTTTTGACTTGGTGGCAATGTATTAAAGGGTAAAGAATGTAAAAAAACAAAGAAGTGAATTTTGGTCTTCATGGCGCTTACGTCAACTATGCATCCCAGGGCAGCGTATACTCTAACTTTTTTATGAGCCAATATCGTGAGATGATATGTTCAGCGAAGTTGTAGAAATTATTATTAGAAAAAACTTTTTAGAAAATATTTTTTGTCTAGCTTCAAAGCCTACTGCGATAATTCCGAATTTGTGATGTGTGATGTGATGTGTAATAAGAACCCACCATCAGTGCAAGGATTACCTATGGCTGCAGGACTATTCTCAGCAGGTTGTTCTGAGAGAATAGCCTACGTGATGGCTTCTTGTAGCAGGATCAGCCGATCTCAGTGAGGACCTTCGGAAGACTACGGCCAGAAGGCCGCGTGTCTTCGCATGACAAGGGACTGGCGACTCCACGAACCCTTGTCCAGTCAACAAATCCTTCGACTGCCTTAGGCTACCCCCCTAGGGAATCCCCGTTATATAGTTGTCAAAGGAACAGTAGACATTTTTAGCATAAATTATTTATAAAAAGTTAAGACAAAATGAAAATTTCACGGCTATACTGAACTTTAGATTCAATTAACACATTTATTTTTGTTTTTATTTGCACTAGTAGATGTACTGGGATATTGCAAATTTCTACTGTTCCTTATAAAATACTGTTCCTTATAAATGAGGAAAAATCTCACAAAATAAAGAATACTTACATTTTTTGTGGTAGGGTAAGACTTCAGCATGCTATCTTACCGCGCTGGCTACATTGCGTTGGTGGAACTGCCTCCTAAGGTATAGATGACGAGATACAGCGTTTCTTACTCAGTCTCTGTGTGAGCCGCACCTCCTTGGTGGACAGACGCTCGGCACGCACCTCCTCAATCTAGCTGAAGTCAGAAGGACAACAGTGCCCAGGCTGCACTACCAGCTAAGTACGCAACCCTTAGCTGGCGGTCTTTGTCATCTGTTGACCCGTGGAAGCATGAGGTAGGAACTTGTGAGGACCAGAGCTATGTTGCGGGGACGCACGCTCCATCACAGTTGTCGACTCACCATTTTGCAGCCCTACTGCGATAATTCCGAATTTCAGTAAATACTCGTTTTTCGACTAAAAGTCACTCAGTTTTCACTTTTACCAGCTTGCTATGTTCTACAAAGTTGTTCGTTTAGAAATTTGCTACAGTTTTGCTGAATACACCATAGTTGTATTTCTTCTTGTTTTCATTTTATAGTAAATTTTCAGTAAAATTTACGCCATATTATAGAACTTACAACATGAAATGGAGCACCTGAAAAAATATGGCATACCATTACTTGATTCAATACACCTTAGAGTACGTTTAAGGAAAATTTGGGAGAGATGATATTTTTCTATCTTTTTTAAAGCTACTTTCTGTAACACACAGTTTTAAATAAAAACATACATCTGTAGCTCAAATAGAATCAAAACACACAGAAATCATGGCTATCTCTGTTCAGTATATGACAATTACCACGTGTTTTCATAGAAAAACGCCTAATAGGATATTAGTTATTTTTTATTAAGTTTCGAGCTTCTTCAGGTAAATCAAACTGTCTGTTTACAAGTGAGATTACGGGATAGGAAATGAGAAGAAGCCACTTGAAAACGTATTCCAAGCTGACAATAAGGTTGAACTTCCTTTCATGCCGTTCCCAAAATTTCCTTATGCACTTATTCCTCGTTTCCTGGGCTTTCTCACTTAGCATCCCTAAAGGCAGTGCAGCAATCCTGATAATATTGCTACCGCATAATAGTAGCTTATGCACTGTAGGGTATGTATGTATCTTGAGCAAATTGTCCAAAAGATCCTGCTTCAAGTTCTCGGACTTGACTGCTCCATTTCATGTTGTAAGGCCTATAATATGACGTTAATTTAACTGAAAATTTACTATAAAATGAAAACATGAAAAAATACAACTATGGTGTATCCAGCAAAACTGTAGCAAATGTCTAAACGAACAATTTTGTAGAACATAGCAAGCTGGTAAAAGTGAAAACTGAGTGACTTTTAGTCGAAAAACGAGTATTTACTGAAATTCGGAATTATCGCAGTAGGCTTTGAAGCTAGACAAAAAATATGTTCTAAAAAGTTTTTTCTAATAATAATTTCTACAACTTTGCTGAACATATCATCTCACGATATTGGCTCATAAAAAAAGTTAGAGTATACGCCACTCTTGCGTTTAATGCAAGAAAAAAATAATTTCATACAAATTGTAGTACAATAAGTTTGCAACAAGTTCTCAGAAGTAACCAAAGCTCTAATACCACAAATTTCCATTGAAAACCTCATGTCCGCCTAAAGTAGCTTACTGGACCACTGTGCACTCGCTTGTGATCCTTTACACAATACGTTACACTTTTTATACAACTCACCTTCTTCCGATCAACAGTTAAACACACGAGACACGAGACACTGTAGACTGGTAAATTTTCAACATCTTTCCGATGGCTCGGTGCGAAAGAAGTGGGTTGTCCGGGTGCGTGTGTAAAATGTTCTCGCGCACTTGCTGTTCCTTCGACTCCATTTTCGAAATAACGACACATTTCACCATGAAACTCACGCAGTGTATACAATACACGCTGAGGTCATTTCACCCAACATTTCGTTGAAATCAACCCAAAAGGCAAAATGTTACAGCTTATTGAAAGTGATACAATTTAAATGTGGGCACCCTTTAGTTGCCAAATGACGCGCCCAAAAGTTGTATAATAGGGTTCTTACGAAAAATGAAGGATGCATCGTCATGCACAGATAAAAAGAAACACTGAATTTTCTGCGTTATCTAATGCACATAAAGGGAATGCTAGATTTGGCAGAACATAATGGGATATTTCAAGTAAATTTAAGCCAGATAACGCCTGAATCGAGCCTGTTGTATGAAAGATTGCAAACAATATCGTTGTTTATGCTCTTTTGGCTTGGAATTACACGAGGGGAAATTTTACGCGTTTGTTAAAATTAATTATTTTTTTCTGTGTGGAGGACGAAACGTACGTGAAAATAGATTATTGACAACTTCCGGGACAAAAGTTCGATAAAGCCACTGGTCGAAATGATGTCCCTAGCGAATTCAAATTCGATTTTGCAAATGAATTTGAAATGAAGCGTATGACGAGGTATCATTTGCAGCTGCAGACAAAAAAAAACCCCGGTTTTTGAGACAAACAAGACTAAGAATTCCAAAATTTACAAGCAGGAGTGCCTTGAGAAATCTTGGGTGATTATCAATCAGACGTTGAAAAATAGCATCAAACATTTAAGCTTTATTTATCTTAACATAAACTTTGAACTTAGCTTCGAAGCTGTTTTTTGTTTTTAATGTTTTTTGTGGTTCATCCGACATGCTTTCAAAACAGTCTTCTGTCACAACATTACTTTACGAACCAACACTTTTTGACGTTTTGTTTGAAACACCTCACTAAACTCATTCAAAAGTTTTTTTAACTTTTTCAATCCATGCTGAAAACTCTAAAAAGTGTATATTCGATAAAAATGGCACTCTGAAAATCATCTGTAACTTTTGAACAGGATGAGTAAAAATCCTGAAAACCTGAAACAAAGGAAGCAAGTAATCGTAAATGTAATCCAATGGACAGTAAAATGGCCAGGAAAGTGGTGCAACAGTTCATGAACCGTCCTGACATGTCAATTTGAGATATCGCTAAAAAGACCATGGTGTCAGTCGGTTTTGGGCAGAAAACCTTGAGGTGAGCTGGGTTTTATGTTTACAAGGTGCAAAAAGCCCCCACCCATAATGAAAAGTAAAACATCACTGCGAAAACCCACGCCCAGAAACTTGCTCGCCCAATCGTGTTGCATGGTGACGAAACTTACGTCAAGGCCGACTTTCGTCAACTTTCTGGGCAAGAATATTTCGTTGCCAAGTCTAAGGGCAACGTTCTGGAGGATATTCGAAAGAAGATCCTGATCTGGAAGGCGATTTTCGGATGTGGTGAAATAAGAGCTCCCTTCATTACTTCTGGAACGGTACGATTTACACGTAAGATCACCTTAACAAACGTCTCTTGCCATTCCTAAGGAAGCGCAATGGATCAAATCTGTTTTGGTCTGACCTAGCATCCTGCCACTACGCTAGAAACGTGTTGGAGTGGAGTTATTTTCTTGCAAAAAGATATGAAAGAAATTCACCGAAATCTTGCCCAATTGAGAAATTCTGGGCAACTCTGAAGACGGAGCCTCGCAAACAACCTTAAACTATTAAAACAGAACCGGAGTGGAAAAGAATGAGCAAAAACAACAAAAACGCGGTTGTAAAAAATTTGATGGGTGGAGTGAAAAGGAAGCTACGGGCATTCGGGATGGGAGATGAAATTTAATAAAAGAAGTTTTTGAATCATAACTCATTAGTAGTTTTTTATTCCCTGATAAATTCAAGAAAATCTGATAAATGGTTTAACTTTGGTGAGTAAATATATGTGTGCCATTTTTACCCAATACACTATTTAGAATCAAAAGAAAGTGTCGATCATTTCCGCAAATTAAGATGGAAAAACCACAATTTCATTTAATAACATTGGCTTTGGCTTACTATTCCCATTTAGGCAATCTATGGGATACAATCCATACACCCTAATATTTCGGTGATCTTACAAACAGTTACGCTGATTTTCGAAAGGTTAAAAATTTACCAAAGCTCCTAAAATCCTAAGATCTACAAAAAATCAGCTCAATTAGTTGCAGCCCAGCCGAGAAATTAGGATGTGTGGATGGACCCACCGTACCATAGGAGACCTGATTGTATTCAAATGCATTGTGAGTCATAGAAACACCACCCAGCGCGCGATTACCGAACCTTCGTATGAAGACACAGTCTCCCAGATCCTGCTGAACACTGATGACAACGATGACACACCCACCAACCTGCTACTATTGCCACTTTGTTGTTGGTACGAGAGGTGAAAATTCATTACCCTCTGCCTCGCTTCCACTGCCAGTTCACCGTTTCGGTGTTTCAAATCGGGCGCAGAATAGATACACACTACCTATAGTTCGAATTTTTAATAGATTCAGCGACCCACAGGGCAGGTGTGAGTCTGCTAACTTCTACTGAGGTGCCATCATCGCGATCTAGTGCTTATTCCGGAAGGTTGGCTGGTTGCACTTTGCTCAACCTCACACCCTCTCCAGCCCTTTACAGGAATGTCTAATTGGTACGGAGGATGGTACTGCCTATTCGCCGCTACTCAAACCAAACGAGCTGATTTGCTGCAGGACGGCCAACCACCAACCGCGCTGTACCAGGATGTGCTGTAGAGGATCCTGAGGCGTCGAAAATGTCGTCTGGGGTGCGGTTTTTCTCTCATGGATGGGACTTAGGTGACGCGGTGATGCCTTCCGGACAGCGGCAAAAGCAGCGCTGCTTAGAATCTAGAACAAGCAGCACTCGTGGCGTGGATTAACTTTGGGTGCACTTTCCCTCTCTCCGTCCAAGTGGGTGTGTGGGTGTTTATGTTTGCACTATTGTGAGCACTCTAGGAAATGGATTAGATTATCTGCTGTACAAGCTACCAGCGTCATTAGCGAACATTTAATGGATTCTTACAGACGATTAATGTATCGCCGTTATTTAATTTTACAAAAATGTTCGCATCAAAGTCACGTAGGATCCAGCGGTTTGTAGAATCTGAAATGAAGGTAAAGTTAATTGTATTTCGCCTTCAAATGAAGCCAACATCTGCTATGACGTATGGCAGTATTGTCATTGTGAGTTTGCTTTTCAGTCATTTTCACTACGTCGTACGGTCGTTTCGAATAATTGGGCACCATGTCCTCTCAATTACCGTGGAAAATGTAACGACTGAAGCTTCAAAGAAAGGCACGTCAACACGGGATGGCTTCTGTGCTCGGAGCATCATCATCTGGATAATCTGTCGTACGTTCTTTCGATACCGGTACCAGGGAAAATCGTAGGCAGTCTGGCTTAGTTTTTGGCTCTGCAATGCAATCAATCAGGAAAGAATTACACAAGGGGTTCCGTAGCCTTCCGGTTCAAGTGAGGGCGTATTTCGAGCAATTAGAGTGCGTCCCCCCTTAAACCTACCTCTTCCATTAGTCGCGTTCCACTGTACGAGTAGAGGTATATCTCCGTTATAATGCCCAGCGAATACCAGACAAAGATGAGCTTATTGAGTCCTTCCGCCTAAAGTGGGTCAATAAATGTGTACTCTGTTTTAATCACCGAATCGATGTTTTTTCCCGGAAAATCCGAACTGTGCCTACAACTTACCTTCATCACAGTGATGCAGGCCAGACCAATCTTGTTGGCTGCAATGGTGAAGCTGGCAAATACGTTTTGCAAAAACAGCGCCGACATTTCCCTGGTGATATCAATCGTCCGGTTGTGACGTTGGACGATTAGTTTCAGCTGTTTGAAGATTCGGTCATTCTCCTCGTCGGAGGCCTGTGCTAAGGAATCTCTCCCGCCGCAGGATTCACCCAAGGCTTCCAGCTCCAGCTGCACGATGCGATACTGGCTCGAGACGAGCAAACAAACACCGATGAATAGACCATCTCCACCGGCCATCATGAAGATGGGTGGATAGGAAATGTAGCACATGATGATGTAGGTTATTTCGAACACGGGCGATTTGCAGTAGTCGAATGGGAGCCTGGAATGGTATTATGGGTCCATTGAAAGTGGAATGGTTATTGCTGTCGTCGTTGGTGTATACAGCTTGGGGGTGAATTTGCTTTGCTTTAGGTATTTTTAGCGGGTATGCGTCGTTCTTAGAGGAATTAATATACAATAACAAACTGTGTAGCCTTATCTTTGAATGTGACCGATAAACTGATGTTATCATTTTTTCTTGATTGACTTTCAGTTTTAATAATCACATCAATAAAGACTGCATTCGGTGAAATTTGGACACACAAAATAGGTCACCAAAAATTTTCGGTGAGCTCGATTCTTTTCAAACTTTCTGGAAATAAAGTACTACAAAATGGTTAAGTTTTGACATCATTGCTTTATTAAACCTCTTCTCCCAACCCAAATGCCCCCACCTTTGCCTTGACTCCTTTCATCAAATTTTGTGCAATGATAGGACCGACTTGGTTACTTACTTTTAACCACACTTTCTTTAGTTCAAGTTCATTTTCTATCAGTTTTGGAGTTTTAACGAGCTTTGCCTTCATGATTGCCCAAAATTTTTCAATTGGGCGAAGTTCCGGAGTGTTTGGAAGGTTGACGTATTTTGGTACAAAAACTACATTATTATCTTTGTACCAGTCTAAGACGGGCCGGGCATAGTGGCAAGATGCCAAATCCGGCCAAAACAGTGTCGGGCCATCGTGATATCTCAAGAAGGGCAGAAGACGTTTTTGGAGGCATTCGTCCTTGTAGATTTGTCCGTTGACGGTCCCAGAGGTGATGAAGGGCTGACTCATTTTGCCACATTTGCAGATCGCTTGCCAGATCAGTTTCTTCTTCCGTACACTCTCCGGAACGGCCAACTTAGAGGTGGCAACGTAGTGTTCCTGTCCTGGCATTTGTTTGGTGTCGGTTTTAATGTAGGTCTCATCGTCCATCACAATGCAGAACGATTTTGTGAGCCACTCCCTGTACAGTTTTCTTGCACGAGTTTTGGCCACCGAGTTCTGTTTATCGCTCCGGTTTGGTGCCTTCTGGACCTTGTACACATGTAATCCAGAACGTTTGATTGTTTTCTGCACAAAACAAACTGAAATTTTCGCCTTTTTCGCAACATTCCTGATCGAAATGTTGGGATAACGCTTAAATTTGTTCAAAACCATCCTGGCCTTCTCCGGATTTGATGTGCCACGTTTTTTGCCACTACCATTTTTCCGCTTGGTTGTCTTACGGTCCTTGAACGTTTTGATCACATGAGATACGGTTGAATGTGCGATTCCGAGCTGTTTTCCGATCCATCAATGAGAAGCGTTTGGGTTTTCGAAGTGAGTGCCCAAAATTTGTTGGCGCACTATTTCTTCATTCGAAGCCATCACTGAAATCACTCGACCGATTTTCACGAAACTCATTTCACAATTGACACATTCAGTTAAAATGAAATACATTCAGTTAAAATTTCAATAATTTTTACCCACACGCTAAAAAGTTATGGGCAATTGCGTGTGTCCAAATTTCATCGAATACAGTCTTTAAAAGCTGTTCTGAGGAAATTATACATAAACTTTTTTTTTTCAAAATAAAAAATATCAAAGACTACATTTTTGATTATTTTATTTCCAACTATTTATAGTAAATAACAATGTTTTCTTTTCCATTTAATTCATTTAATGTCAAGATAATCAAAGATAGTTGGAATTAAATGAAAAATACAAGTTTTTCATCTAATTTCTAGCAACAGGTATTCCACTAAACAGCTCAAACCCTCTAGGATTCAATGTTTTCTTTCTATTTTCACTTCTGTTTGCTTGATTTTTCGTAGAATAGGCGAGTTCTCTAACTTTTTCCTTAAAACTACTCAAAAGTGTCTTTCCCTTACTACTAAAGGGTGTCCACAGTTAAACAGCATCACTTTCAATACGCTGTAAAATTTTGCCTTTTGGGTTGATTTCAACGAAATTTTGGGTGAAATGATTTCAGCGTGTATTGTTAACACTGCGTGAGTTTCATTGTAAAATGGGTCGTAGTTTTGAAAATTGAGTCGAAGGAACAGGAAATGCGCGAGAAAATTTTGGACACGCAGTGTCTCGTGTCATAAAACTTTTTGGAGAACGTTTAACTGTTGATCGGAAGAAAGTGAGTTGTAGAAAAAGTGTTTCGTACTGTGTGAAGGATCACAAGCGAGTGGTTGCTGCCGTTAAACGCAAACCCAACGGTTCCGTTCGGGATGTCGCGAAAAAGCTGCACTTGACCAAAAATTTCGAGAAAGCCAAGAAACGAGCCAGGCTCCGTTCATTCAAAGTTCAGAAAGCACCAAACCGCAATGATAAACAGAATAGAATAGCAACACGTGCGCGTAAGCTGTGCACATAAATGTTGATGAAAACACACTGCTGCATTATGGGCGATGAAAACCACGTAAAAGCGGACTTTAAACAAATTCCCGGCAACCAGTATGTGACAGCGAAAGACAAGTTCGATGTTCCAGAGTCTCTCAGGAAACAGCAAGTGTCAAAGGTCCTCAAGAAATTCATGATTTGGCAAGGGATTTGTTTGAGTGGTAAACGGAGCAAGCCCTTCGTGACAACTTCAACTATAAATGGTCAAAGCCGGACTTAGCCACTACTCCAAGGATGTTCTAGAGTGGTACAATGCACTATGGTCCAGATTACGAATTTACGAGGAAACATGCTCCCAGCGCCTAAACTTGAAGCTTTACAGCAAAGTGATTTTGTACAACATGGTTTTTATCGCTAAGGTCCATTTTTTTATGTTGATTAAAATTAGGGTGGTCCCCATTTTCACGGAAATACAAAAACTAACTTTTTTATTTGCAGAAATAGACGTTTACACTTCTGGGCAAAGTTGTAGCGCAAAAAATTTTATGGAATTTTCATATATAAATATTTTTGTTACCTTATATTATTTTAACTTAAAAATTGACCGATTTAGAGCAATTTTTTCTCATCAACTTAGGGGGCACCATACAAAAATGTTTTCTTTTGTCCTAACTATTTGAATTCAATTCCCACCGTACAGTTGTGTTCCGACGAGTTTTAGCACATTTAAAGACGCGTACTGTAGTATACAAACTTTGCCGCTATCTTAAACCAATCAATAGTAATTGAAGTTTTTCTAAAAAAAAAATACGCCCTTTTCAAATGTTGATTTTCATGATTGGGGCAAACACAAAAAAAATTAAAGACGAAATTTTAAAGGACAATTTATATTGTTTAACATATGTAAAAACTAGAGATTTGTTATTTCTGTATCTTGAGAAAATTACTACAACTCGTTTGAACAAAAATTTTACAATTGAAATTGAAATAAAAAAGTGAGGGCAAATAAAATATTTTTTATGCTGCACCTTAAGTTGATGAGGGAAAATTGCTCTAAATTAGTCAATTTTCAAGCTACAATAAAAGTTTATGCATAAAAATTCCATGAAATTTTCTGCGCTACAACTTTGTCTAGAAGTGTAAACGTCTATTTCTGCAAATAAAAAAGTTAGTTTTTGTATATCCGTGAAAATGGGGACCACCCTAATTTTAATTAACATATAAAAATGGGCCTTAGTGATACAAACCATGTTGTAGAACATCATTATGCTGTAAAGTTTCAAGTTTAGGCGCTGGGAGTATGTTTCCTCGTAAATTCGTAATCTGGACCATAGTGCAATGGTGTCAATTTCGTGCCGAAAGATCTTAATCCCCCAAACCGTCCAGAGTTGCGGCCGATTGAAAAATATTGGGCTACCATGAAGCACAAACTTCGTAAGCATCCTAAAGTTGTCACTACAGAACAGGAAATGTTGAATTCATGGTGGAATTATGCGTGATATTAGGAAAAAAATCGGACTTTTGGATTTGGTAAAGAAATCCAGTGAAATAAAAATACCTAAGCCAAGATAATACATTGTATTTTTTTCCCTAAATATTTCATGACAATCGGTTGAGGGACTTGTTTTTGAGGACGAGTTTGAAGTGATGCAATTTAACTGTGGTCACCCTTTATTTCTCCTACAATTTTTACCACTGTAAGACAATCTTTCTTAAAGTTGTCAACACTTTGCGCTGGTTTTACTTCTTTTTATCTCAGTCCTGCCCCTGTCAAGGCCCAGAATATTGCGATAGTGAGGAGGATTCATCTTCTAAGATATAAAATTGACATTGTTCCTTCTTTACCACTTTAGTGCATCCCTAGAATAATGGCAGGAAGCAAAATTTGGCTAAAAGATTGTAGACTTGTTACGCTGCTTGATCAAGGTAAGTAACCTATTTTGCATACACTCCTTCCAACTTTCGTACAGCTTCCAAGCCCTCGGTTACACAAATTCAGCCTGTTTGGTGCTTCCCTCTGACTGTTTCTGTTTCCAACGTGTCTACAGGTCCATGTTCTCCTAGGTACGCATAATATTATTTGCTGAAGTACCCAGCTTTTTTACCTCATCTCGTACTGATACTGAAGGATTTCGCTTGAAATTTTGCTTTATCTAAGGCCTGTCCACGTAATACTTCGGACAATTTTCTTTCAGTGTTGCTTTTGAATTATTTCTTGGATCACTGTATAATTTCTATTTGGCTGGTCATTTGCAATTATGGTCGAAAATCCAAAAGTTTCGTCTCCATCGGCACTATCAACAATGATCTGTACGAGAAAGAATGTCCGCAAAAGCGGCTGCTACCGTTAAGATTCTACGTTTCATCTTTTGACCTGGTTTGTCCTCCTATCAATATGCCAAAGCCGCCCTGCAATTGTTTAAGGCACAAGAATCCAAGTACATGCTAAAAACAGCCAATCCACCTAACTGTCCAGAGCTTCGCTCGATACAAAAATACTGGACTCTGAGTAAGCAGAAACTCTTTGCAGCTAAGCAGTAAACAAATGAGATCGACAATTTCAAGAGAAGATGACGAACTGCAACCACTAGAGGAAAGGCTTGTGAGATGGAACGGCTTGTAAGATGGAACAGCGCCACTTTTGACCTTCATAGCGACAACACGATCGCGCTGACAAGTGTTAACCTCATTTTTTTTTTTACTATTCTTCAATTTTCGTTTGCTGTTGGAGTGAATACACTCATTCGATTTAGCTCTTCCAGGTTTCAATGTTCGAAAGTGTTGGCATAATTAAAATAGCAATTATTTCTTGTGCTTAGTAAGTGGAAATTTCCCATCGATATCAAAAGGTTAACATTTGTGTTGGCTAGCAGTTTTCGTGAATTTTTATGATTCAAAGGCATTTCCAAACAAATCGTAAAGTGAAATAATTTTTTGATGTTTTGTGTTAATGGCGTCATGTTTGTAAGATGGAACACACTTTTTTTCGTTTTAAAACATATTAATGATATTTTTTATGTTTGGAAATGCCATGGAATTGACGATAAATTGAAATATACTAATACATTTTTTGAAATTGCAATTTTCGATGGATTTCGAAAAATGGAAATATTTTTTATGACTATAAATAATCAGTTCCTCAGGTAAAATAAGAGCCTTTTAGTTCCTCTTTCGAAAGGTCCTCGAAAAAATAAAAATTATACATGTAAATTCATACAACTGTTCATCAACTGTTTTCACTGTACACAGAAAAAAAAATGAATTTTCAATGTGATGTAAATATCAGACCATCTAAAATTGTATTTTATTGATCATGAGCATGAGCATGAGCATGATTGACCACCCGATGTAGCTACTCCGTTGTTTCCAGATCAGAAGTCATTACACAAAGAACCAAAAGATGATGCTTGGGACTAGCATACATCCTCAATGTGTAAAAACTGGTGATCTCAAACTAATACAATACTGGCGCTGGCCTCACCCAAATGCAGGTCAAGAACGGAATGGGTAGAAATATGTTGACGTGACACTCGCTTTATTGGAAGCCAAGAACGCCTCTGCACTTCCACGAGAAATCACTGGGATGATGGATAAAATGGTAGTGTTTGCAGCAGGATCCGTTTTGGTTAACGGTGTGCTGAATTCAACTGACGTCGGCAGCGAATAAGATATTTAACTTTGTCCCCCATTCATTCTCTGTACAGGAATGCACATTAAATCTATTAAAATTTTGGCACCGATTTAAACCAACAGGAGGGCTGCCGTTGAGGTCACTCACAAGTGTGGGTGGTTTATTTCAGCAGAATACAAAAGTTTGCTAAAACACTGAGTTTGAGGACCAATTTAAACCAACAGTAGGGATGCCGTTGGGGTCACTCACAAGTGTGAGGAGTTAAAAGCAAAAGACCTTATGCTACACAGCAGTTACACATCTACATTACCTGAGATCACCCTGCCTACAACCTTGAAGCAGATAACATTTGTTTATGATTATTTTTCGTAGTGAAAACAATAATGATATGCAACTAATAATAAGATGCAACTATATACATCTATAAAGCACAACCAGTAGTCGATACACTGAAATGTGAAGATCATAATATGATGAAAATAACACGATGTTGTAAAGAACTACAAAACAACGTATAAATAAAAATGAAATGCAGGTTTTTGCCTATTCCACCTCGGTGCTAGAAGATTGAAACTCAGAAATGGCGGAAATTCCAACGGGATATCATGTAATAAAGTCTATCACCCGGCAGCCCAGCAGAACAGCAAAAAAAAAGCAAACAACAATGCGGAATAAATTTACTATGAGTATGACCACTGCCCAAAATACGGAAACTTAATAAATTCTAAATATTAAAAAAATAAAATAAAAAGCAGATGATGTCTCATCTCCATGCGAAGCTCTAGGAGCAGACGGTAATTTATTGCTAGAACGAAAAAAAATGAAGAGAAAGTGTATTGATAGTTCCGTATAGGGTAACGGCAGGCTTTGAAATTGAAAGATAGATGTTTGAAAACAAACGGAGCTTCTCACCCATGTAAGGCTGTATTGGGAGAGCGACAAATGGCTAGAACCGGATAAAAGCAATAGGTAGTATAAGAGCCCGATCGGTTGCATAAAAAACAGGAAATTCGAATGTTTTGACAACTGCTGTTTCCCATAAATCATTCCTTATGTCTGTGAGATAAAGAACGTAGGGCCATAACAATGCTAGTTTTTTAAATAATTCTTTGGATGAAGAAAAAAAAATCCAATACAATTTGTCGTATATAATCCTTTTTAATAAAACGCAATCAACTTTCCTATATTTTCATACATAGCATTACATAGCATAAAAAATATTGTGGAGGGGTGTTATAATATAGAATGATAATAACAATTATATTTGTAACATCTGCATGTTACAGATTATAGTCCTGCTGCAATTGTAGACGGGCCTGCATCATAGCCTCGAGGGAAAAACATATCTTAAAATCATGGATGATCTGAAACCATACACCGTATAAAGAAAACTTCCATTCCTCGTGGTAGGGTAATATTTCAGCATACTACCTTACCGGAGTTGCGCCTCCTACATCGCGTTGGTGGGACTAAAGAGCAACGTTAACCGGAACCGTCAACTAGGAAATTTATCTGAGCGAGTGCTAACAAAAACGTCTACTGCCTTTCCTGAAGCGACACAATTGTTCCGTTTGATTTTTGCCGGATTTGGAATCTTGACATTACAGAAAAAAGGCCATGGAGTGGTATGCTGCCAACAACGTTCAAGTGGTGCCCAAGGACAAGAACCCTCCCTACACGCCAGAGCTCCACCCAATCGAACAATATTGGGCCATCGTCAAGTGGAACCTTAAGAAGACTCAAAAAGCTGTTGTGAGTGAGAAACAGTTCAAGGCAAACTGGCGATCTGCGGCGAATAAAGTGGACAAAGAGACTGTACAAAATCTTATGGCAGGTGTTTAACGAAAGATCCGGAAATTCACATTCGGTTAAAAGGGAAGCTTAGCTGAATATTTCTCCTGTATTCTGTATTAACTGAACTTGAAAAAGAAAACTAATTTGACTTATTAATAAAAACTTTGATCGACTCACACACATTACTGTTTGACCAAATTTTGATCGGAACACCCTTAAGTTTCACATTCCTCCGATGTGTCCTATCACTTTTTACTACCAAATTGATGGGAATGGCGTCGAGCGCGTTGATCAGGTCAGTGATTTGTGTGTAATACGGGACGAAAAATTCACATTTAATCAACAAATCAGCACCACCATTCTGAAAACTTAACGACAATTGGAATTCATAACTAAAATCTCCCTTATTTTCACCGATCATCACTGCCACTAGCACTCTTTTGAGCAATTGTGTGACCAATTCTTGAAAAAGCTGCGGTATTCCGTATCAACTGTCATGGAACATCAGAATTGAACGTGTTCAACGTAGATTTATACGCATTGCACTCAGAAGCCTACCCTGGCGTAATCCTCAAGATCTCCCTCCATATCCCAAACTTTGCCGGCTTCTATAACTTGACGCGCTGTACCGTCACCGCAAGATTCAGCAAGCTACCAGCATCGCAAAGATAATGATCACCGTTCGACGCAGAATCACAGATCACAGAATCGACGCACTTCTGTCTTGCAGTGACATCCGAGTGGGAAGACAAACCAGATCGTCATCTCTACTGCTGACCAAATTTAATCGTACTTCTTCACTTTCCGTGGGTTGAAGACCTCTACAGCATTGGAAAATCTTCCACCACATTCGCTATTGGACGGATAGAACACTTCCTCTGGTTCCAGGGGACTTAGCACAAATAAACGAGAACAAGTTATGGGAGCACAACCCAGAAAATAAATCGCGACAAATTTAATAAAGCGTTCATTTCCAAGCACTACGTTGAACATCGTTACTCGGGAAATGGTTTAATTTCCACATTCAAATATGTGGATCGGTAACTGGACAAAATGTTTGATAACAGGAAATTAAGGGCTTATGCTGAATCATTCTAGATGACAGTCATTACCACAACACTTAGAATTGATATAACTCAGAGTCAGTACTAGATATTGAAAATTTAATCACATCACTTTGTATGCTTACTTACTGTGAGCAATCTGATAGAGTTCGATTCGATGTTCATTCACTAACAATCGAGATTTATCAATTTGAAATAGCAAGGTGAGTTCGCGAGAGCAAGATAAAAGATAGGAAAAAATACATGGAGCAGCGATTCACCTTAAAAGAACAAAATAAAAACACGTTATTACGAAAGCGCGGGTTGCTGTGACCTCAAACTTTCAGGGAGGAGAAAAAGTAAATGCAGGAACCTTTTTTCTTCTCAAATATTTGAAAATGCGTTTGAAAATTCTTGTTATGGTGTGTTCTAACAAAAACAGAACCAAGTTTATACAAATAGGGTGCTCTCACCGATGTGCTGACGTTAAAATCATAGAAACTTTCTAAGCCATTCCGTTTTCCAAATTTGGAACACTTAACACTGGCGTAAGTTTCAGGCAGAAATCGCTGGTCACATCAGGTATTTATCCTTCATCCGAAAAACATTTCAGTGGCATAAAAATTTAACAATGTCGATTTGACTTTAAAAAATATGCTACAAAAATATGGCTGTAGTTTTTAATGTCTGATGGAATTTGCAACAATTCAAATGAATATTAAACTTCTTATCAAATTTGGCAGAATGCTCCGAAATAATTAAAAAAAAAAATTAGTTTTGTAAAATAAGGGTGTTGTTTTAAAGTATGTAAGCTTGTTGAAAAATGCAATTTTTACTCTGATTTATATTACACAAACAAAAAAATTAGTTTTAATACTTACGCCAACTTGAAAGGTAACAAGTATATTCTCGGTTTGTTCGGGTCAGCGAGAAAATGGCGAAGCATCCTTACTATCGGCAAAAAGTCGTAAAAAACACACGTCAAATGGGTGAACATCAGTTCCCAGTAGGTAGACTGATAGCCCCAATACGATGCCCACAGGTTGGATTTCTTTTCACGTGGCTCTTTTCCTACATAAAATTTAAGCTCGTATTAAAAAACCTTCTCCAGAGTCTTACAAACCCTAACTTACGTTCAAACAGTTCCTTCAGCAAATCCAACAGCTTCTTCAGTTGTTTACGTTTCGCAATCAGAATACAACACTTAAGCAATCCACCCAAACGAGACGGCGACGGACAGATGCCCTCTAGTGCCGATTGCAAATCACCTTCGCCAATTTTCAGCTTCGCGTGCTTTCCTTCCCAGTAGATGAGCATCACTTGGGACCAGTAGTGAAAGAACAACACTAATAACATGCCCCAGTGAGCCAAACGCTCATCGCCCGGGTAGTAGCCAAGTCCTCGCAACAGCCTCTTCTGCAACTGAAAAGGTCGATACTGGACGTCTCCGTCCGCAAAGGCAATTAATTTTCGAGCCATTTCGTAACCTCTACAGAACTTTGTGGGAAAGGAACTGAATTTGTGCGACAAATTATGAACCTTTTATATCCACCATGAAGTAAACTGCACTAGATGCATAAGGTTAATCGTTGACATGGTTTCCAAGTTTGGGCAAACTTTCCCCATAACATGTTGCCTTGACCATTTGCAAGTTGTGAGAAAATCTGTCAAGCAACAGGTTGTGAGCGAGTGACCATTGATTAATACTGGTCTTGAGGTAAAGGCACTTCCGTTAAATGCCGTGATTCAAAGGTATGAATTATGTAGTTAACTGATTGCTTTCCTAGGACCACGATGGAATATCTTTGCAAGTGATATAAATATTTTATGAATTATCGGGAAATTTCAAAATTAAAGTTTGATATTTGCGATTTATGAATTTGTAACACTATAGCAATGAAATGCATTACTTGAGCGACAATAAAAAAGAAGCTTTATAATAGGATATATGTCGTATGACTCAGCCTAATATGCCAAAAACGATTATAATTTTAATTGCAACTCAGACTTTCACCTGGAAACAATATCCAACGAGTAATATAATATATATATATATATATATATATATATATATATATATCTATATATATAAAATGAATTTCTGTCTGTCTGTCTGTCTGTCTGTCTGTCTGTCTGAACCTAATAGGCTCGAAAACTACTGAACCGATCAGCGTGAAATTTTGTATGGAAAAGGTTTTGGGGCCAGGGAAGGTTCTTATGATGGATTGAGACCCCTCCCTTCTCTGGAAAGGGGGCTCCCATACAAATGAAGCACAAATTTCTGCATAACTCGAGAACTGATCAAGCAAAGGAACCCAAATTAAGCATGCAGAAGTTTTTGGAGGCAATAAATGTTTATATGGTAGTCAGAGACCCCTCCTCTCTCTAAAAGGGAGGCTCCCATACAAATGAAACAGAATTTTCTGCATATCTCAAGAACTAATCAAGCAAATGGAACCAAATTTTGCATGTGGGGTTTTGTGGAGACAATTTTTTTTCTATGGTGGTTTGAGACCCCTCCCTCTCCTAGAAGGGGTGCTGTCATACAAATGAAACTAAAATTTCTCCATAACTCTAGATCTAATAAAGCAAATGGAACCAAATTTGGCATGCGGGGATTTGAAAGGCAATGATTGTTTCTACGATAGTATGAGACCTCTCTCTCTCTCTGGTAGGGGGGGGGGGTGTCATATAAATGAAACAAAAGTTTCTATATATCTCGAGATCTAATCAAATGGAACCAAATTGGGCATGTAGAGATTTTTGAAGGCAAGAAATATTTCTAAGGTGACTCTTCACCCCTCCGCCCTCTGTAAGAGGGGGGCTCTCATACAAATGAAACACACATTTGTGCATAACTCGAGAACTAATCAAGCATATGGAACCAAATTTGACATCTGAAGGTTTTTGGAGGACCGAAATGTATCTATAGAGGTTTGAGACTCCTCTGTCATCTGGAATGGGCCAAAGGGGGGAGGGGGGCTTCCATACAAATGAAACACAAATTTCTGAATAACTCGAGAACTTATCAAGTTAATGGAACCAAACTTGGCGTGTGAAGTTTTTCGAAGGCAAGAAATGATTCTATTGTGGTTTGAGACTCCTCCGCTCACTGAAAGAGGGGTCTCTAATATATATATGAAACACGAATTTTTGCATAACTCAAGAACAAATCAAGCAAATGGAACCAAATTTGGCAAATAGAGGTTTTTGAAGGAAACAAATGTTTGAGACCCCTCCGCCTTCTGAAAGGAGAGACTTCCATAAAAATGAAACATAATTTTTAGCATAACTCGAGAGCCAATGAAGCAAATGAAACCAAATTTGGCATGTTGAGGTTTTTGGAGGCAAGAAATATTTTTATGGAAGTTCAATACCCCTCCCCATTTTGAAAGGAATGAAAAAAAAATAAAAAGCAAATTTCTGCATAACTGGAGAACTAATCAAGTAAATCAAACCACTTTTAGCATATGGAGGTTTTTGGAGGCTAGATTTCTATATGCATAAAAATTAATTTCTGTCTGTCTGTTTGTTTGTCAGACCCTTATAGACTCGAAAAGTTATGAACCGACCAACGTGAAAATTTATATGAAGGGGTTTTTGGGGCTGGAGAAGGTTCTTATGATTGTTTGATACCCCTACTCTCTCAGGAAGGGAGACTCTCATACAAATGAGACACAAATTACTTCATAACTCGAGAACTAAACAAGCAAATCGAATCAAATTTGGCATGTGGGGGGTTTTGAAGGTAAAAAAAACCATAAAGATGCCAGTTATATTAAATTTCCCTTCATTTAGTTGCAAGCGTAGCGCGCACGCACCGGACGCAGCTATTATATGTATAACAATGAATTTCTGTCTGTCTGAACCTTATAGAATCGAAATCTACTGAACCGATCGGCGTGAAATTTTGCGTGGAGGGGTTTTTGGGTTCTTATGATAGTCTGGAACCCCTCCCATATCTGGATGGGGGAGGGGGCTCCCATACAAATGAAACACACATTTCTGCATAACTCGAGAACTAATCAAGCAAAGGAAACCAAATTTAGCATGTGGGAGTTTTTGGAGACAAGATATGTTTCTATGGTTCTATGCCCTCTGGAAAGGGGGGCTCCCATACAAATGAAACACAAATTTAAACCAAACATGAGAACTATCCCTACTGCCATGGAAATTTGTATGCAGGGGTTTATGGTTTTGAAAAGAATCCTATGATAGTTCGAGACCCCTCCCGCCTATAGAAAAGGGGGCTCCCATGCAAATGAAAAACAAATTCCTGCATAACTCGAGAACTAATCATGCAAATGGAACCAAATTTGGTATAGGCGAGTTTTTGAAGGCGAGAAATGTTTTTATTGTAGTTTGAAGCCCCTCATCTCTCTCTGAAAAGCGGGGTCCCCATACAAATGAAACACAAATTTCAAACAAACATGAGAACTATGCCTACTGCTATGCAAATTTGTATGCAGTATGGCCGGAAAATTTGTATGCAGTATGTCCGGATTTTTTATGCTGGGATTTTTGGAGTCGGTGAAGGTCCTTATGATGATTCGAGACTCCTCCCTCATCTGGAAGAGGGTGCTCCCACACCAATGAAACACAAATTGCCACATCACTCGAAAACTAATCAAGCAAATGGAACCAACTTTGGCATGTGGGGAGTTTTAGACAAGATTTTTTTCTAAGGTGGTTTGAGACCTCATCTCTCTGGTGGGAGGGGGGGGGGTGGCCTCTCAAACAAACTCTCAAACAGAAATTGGAAACAAACATGAGAATTATCCACTCAAAATGTGTATTTCTAGGGTAAGAAGCATGACTGATAGAAGTTTGACCCCTGCTTAGCCAAGAATGGGGGATGCTTGAGTTACTCTCAGTGCTACATTATGCACAAGAAGTTGATCAAAGGTTATGCAAGGGAAAATTACATTCAAACTGACAGGATACGGCTTCGTTTGATGATACATTTTTTTGTCAATGAAATGCTTCTACGCAGAAAGAAAGACCTATAGAAACTACCGATCCAAAAGTTTAATTAAAAACATAAATCTTTGTTTTTTTAGAAATTACATTATTAAACGAAAATATTTTAACCAGATGCATTCACAAAAACAACATAAATGAGGTTCTATTAAATATTCAATCATTTTGTGCATGCGTAGCAAGGCTTCAGCTAGTATATATATATATATATATATATATATATATATATATATATATATATATATATATATATATATATATATATATATATATATATATATATATATATAAATATATATATATATATATGTATATATATATATATATATATATATATATATATATATATATATATATATATATATATATATATATATATATATATATATATATATATATATATATATATATATATATATATATATATATGTGTATATATATATATATATATATTTTTTGATAACCTTAAAAAGGCGTTCATAATAATTAGTAGTTTTTTTTCTTTATCGAAAAATATTCGACCCGTTTTTTTTGTTTTTTTGAACCGCTACAGAAAAATGCAGGCATAAACCGCGGAATATACATCGAGAATTGTTTACCCAATCAACTCTCAGATTTTTCCTGGCATACTTCACATGCATATTTTGCATACATAGCGTAGCATGCATTATTTTGACAAGGAACCATTTACAGCAATGACTTGGCAATAATTGTTTATGTTTTTGAATGTCAGATCCATACGACTACCCAAAACCGTGGTCTAGAAATGTTTCGTTAAGGAAAAGTTACGGCATAGGGTATGATTATTCTTGCCACACAACCATACGAATGCAAAAATGGTACCTGGCATCGAAAAATCCCAATTAATAACTGTGGAAGTGCATTAAGAACACTTAGTTGAGAACAAGCAATAATCTAACTGTTAAAGCAATGAGCTTGAAACGCCAAGAAAGAAAAACATAAGGCCATCACGGTTCCATCGTCCTCTGCTGGAAAATTCCATTACCAACCAGCAAAAAGCTTTCAGTATATTTCTCACCACAAAGCTTCAACGTTGATGTTCATGTTGTGTAACCGCAGTGAAACTTCCAACTTGCACTGATCAAGTGACGCTGGGGAAATACTTCTACCTTTCGTTTGGTGCAAGTGGAGCTAAACTTCCATTCAACTTTATCATAACTGTTTGCATCTCTTCTTAATCTTGTACAGAAATCGTCCGTAGCACTGTGGTCAAAAATGGAAAAAAGAGGTATTTATTTGTTGGGACAAATGACCTGTAGAGTCTTGCCGTTTCATTCAGTGTTTCTACAGAACTGTGCAGCATTGGCGGAGCTAGACAATTAGTCTGGAGGGGGCCTGCGCGAAGGATTTTTTTTCGTTTATACGAATATTGAAAAGTGGGACAAAAGTAGCATAATTGTTGAGGACAGCTTATTTTAATTGATAAATCAAGACAGGTTTAATAGAGTAATAAGGTCTATTCTGCGCCTCAGTGAGTGGAGATGCCTTAAGAGAATCGAGTATATGTATGAATATATACCTCATATTATTCCATCTGGATAAAATGGAGAATGGACTCACACGAGGTTACTGTAGTCACCTTACTCAATTCTCTTGAGGTGTCTCAACTCATCCGAGGCGGAGAATATTCCTGAATCTATATAGAGTCATGATTCAAGTAAAAATCTGAAAAACTTCAAAGAACAGTATTGAGTCAATGAACATTTTAAATGTATATCAAAATATAGATTAGTTTGGATAAAACGTTTTAAATCTTCAAAATTCTGTCGGTTGATACTGATTCCTTCACGACTCCGTTCCAAATACTTGAATTAGCCAGATTTGAAAATCGGTTTTGCGTCATGTTTTTATGCGTCTCATGGCTGAGAAGTTAGGCGAAAAGTTAAGAAGAAAAATTGAGCGTTTTGATATGCAGCTATTAACTTAAAGTTGCTCTTTGCAGAAAAGTCTGAATATACCTGGAGCATGGTGTCCTTTATAAACCGTGGTCAGGGGTTTCCATATATTTTTTTAATGACTATTGTTATTAATTATATTTTGTAGCGTCCCGTAAAAACTCAAAGTTTGTTAGGAACAGCTTTAGCTGTAATAAAGTTTTATTAGTAACACAGAAAAAATTAATTAATTTTAACAAGCGCGTAAAATTTCCGCTCGTTTAATTCCAAGCCAAAGGATACGTAAACAACGCAATTGGTTGTAGTCCTTGATGCGCCATACAACAATGTTTGCAATCTTTCATACAACAGGCTAGATTCAGGCGTTATCTGGCTTAAATTTACATAAAATATTCCATTATTTTCTGCCAAATATAGCATTCCCTTTATGTGCATTAGAAACGCAGAAAATTCAATGTTTCTTTTTATCTGTGAATATTATCAATAATATCTATAAATTTTGACTCTCAATTTTTCTGTTTCCTCCACACAAATCCTTTAGATGTTAATTTCAAATTGTAATTTCAGTAGCTATATCTAAAAACAAATTCAAGAATAGTTTCAAGCTTTAATTAATTAGATGATTTAACGATTTGCTTGCAGTATATCAAATTTCATAAATTAAACAGATTCAATCAGTTTTAACTAGCTATATAGCCGCTAACCGTATTTTAACGGAATTCTGTAAATCAATTATTACATTAAGTTAAAATGCAATCACGTCTTAACTTAGCATTTTTATTTCTCCAATTAAACTGACTCTATTACTGAATAAAAAAACAGTAATTTAAAAATTCAGGGATTTTTGTCAGTTTCCACAATGTAGATATTTTTCAACCATTCAGTGGAATTCGATTTAAGTTTCTTATTAAATAATTTTGGGAATGTTCTGTGCGCAACTCATCAACTAAGGTTGTTTTAAAGTGGAATTCAAGGAAAAACACAAGAAAAAATTTATAAGATATATGGAGCAAAATTTCTAAAGAGAGTTCAATAAAATTTGCAGGAGAATTCCGATGATTATTGCATCAAAAACCTACTGAGAACTTCACGGCAGTTCGAAAGAAACATCCATGGGTAGTTTGAGGTTTAACTTAAGATTTGGATTGATAGTATTCCAGGATATCGAGATTCCATGGAAATTTTTCGAACGTTTTTGAAGATATGGCAAAAGAATGCGAACAACTACAGTGTATGCGAAAATAAGAAATGCACCGTTATGAATTTTTAAATTTTCAAGTACAGTCTTCAAAATGGTATCAGATTTGCCTTGTTAGAGGGTTTGGCAACAATTAAGTTTTTAAATTATTTAAAATTGAAAAGCTCTACAAGAATAAATTTTTCGGCAAAATAGTTCATTCCTATAAAATAAATTATTTTGTAAAAGAAAATATATTTTTTTTTAATTTTCTAAGACGGTAGATCGGATTCAAGAGGTCGATCGCTCAGCACACGCTTCTGCTGTGCTATTTTATTTTACTGTGTCTACAAGCGTTGCAATGTTGCAGGGGTGTTCCCATATTGTCCCGAAGGTGCCGCTGTGTTGACAGTTTAAATTTTTATTTGGTTGCTGTACCTGGCAACCAATAACGCATATTGGCAAGGTTGCTAGTTTCTTATTTTTAAAGCTCAACTGTCAACAGTTTGCTGCAATGTGCCACATGTGTGTTTTGGATTGAAAATCGAAGCTCCGCAGTTATGTAACAAATTCGTCTAGTGTGTAAAACATCGTTGCTGGCACACTTTTCTAAGCAACTCACCCTTGATCGGATGTCATTTTGAAGACTTTGAAGTACAGTTTATAAATTCAAAACAGTTTGAAATTCAGGTAACTTCTATTGTATAGCTATAGTCAAAACTAACTTCAGGTAACTTCTATTGTATTGTTATAGTGTAAAAGGTAAATAAAAAAAAAAAATTTCAGCTCAATCTATCTTTTGAGTGCTGACATAGAGAATGTCAAATATGACAATTTTGTATGAAAAACTGTAGATGTTTTTAATATTTTTGCGACCACTGTATACTAGGAACTATTCCAGCCAAAAGTAGAACCTTTTGATTAAAAATCAAATCCTTTAAAGAAATCTTAAGAATAAATGTGATACAATTTTTGTAATAAAAACGAAGCGAATTTTAATCAAATTTGACATACAGGCCCATTATGTAGTCTTTATCAACAACTAGTGGTACTGAAGTCAACCCCAACAAATGTTATGATTTCAAGAATTTACCTGATTATATGTTTACCTAACTTCTAAAACTGCATTTTCGAAAACATTATCGTTAATGAATAAACTTCCATCTCCACATTTTGCTTATGGACATTCGTTAGCATCAAAACTTTTAATCAATCTGAGGATGCTATACTCTACTAAATGGTTCGTACAAGAGAAAATAATATCGTGAATTTTAAAATGCGCCTTTAAATAAAACTCATTATTGCAATACCTTCTTGAATAATAAAATTAAAATACGTACATAGAAAAGTGTTTAAAATCTTATGTTTAAACTTAACAGGCGCTACATTTCACTGTCGCTATTATTTAAGATAAAGGTTTTAATATAAATAGAATTGAATTATTAGAATTCAAAATTATTTAGAACTAAGGCGTAGAGCTTTTGTTAAGCAGTATTTCGAAGTAAACGCAATAAAAAAAAATAATTAGTAGTGTATTTATTCAATGATGGGGTTTCCATCAAAACATGCTGTTAAGAGGATCAGCATACGACACCTTACTGGGTTTCTCTCCGAGGTTGTAAGGTTGACAACGACGAGAAAAAACACTACTGGTAAAAATGAGAAGTTGTGGTTTTAAAACCTCTAATTGAAAATTAATTTCCATCACATGTGGTCTTAAGGGAGTGTAAAAACAGAGATTTCCCATCGTTAGAACCATTCTGTGCCTTTGGCGGTATTTGCGCATGATCAAGCACATACATTTTTGTCAATCAAGGTGGCGGATCCGTGACCTACCTCGCATGGGAATGTGTGGCAAAAGTGTGTGCGTTTGCTTCGAAATACTGCTTAACAAAAGACCTCCGTTCAATTTCAAACTACTTCTATTAGATTTCAACACATTTTAACAGGCGCAAACTCTCGAGCGAAGTGGATGTAATGTTGATATATTGGAATTCTCATGTATCTAATTGTCGTTAACTATGGTTTTCTTGATATATATACCAACTTTTCATCAAGAGAATGCAAAGGAGTAAAGACTCTTACTTTGGAAGTTACTCATTCAAACTATTTATGAAGGGAGCAAAGTACAAAAAAATAATAGTGTTTCATTTCAAATTAGAAATATATTAGGAAAAAATCCTGAAGGGGGCCTACAGAACTTTGGAGGGGGCACCCCCAGTAGTTACGCCAATGTTGTGCAGACCCAGCAAACACAGGATCGTATATGATAGCGGATAAGAGTGCAAAGTGGAGGCGATATACGTACATTTTACATGAAGCCAAATGTACGCATGAACGTATATCGCCTCCACTTTGTACTTATATACGCTATCATATACGGTTTTGTGTTTGCTGGGGATTAGAATTTATAATGTCAAAGATGTGCCATAATCAATATATACATATATTTTTTAATTAAAAACATATTTATAAATGATGCAAAGTTGTACAAAAATTGATGGTTTGTAATTGCTATCAAGTATCAAGTTCAGGTACCAACGGAATAGATGAACCGACTAAAAAATAAGCGGGTCGGGAATTCAGGTAGGTTTGGACTTGAGTGAGTCGTGGACTCAAGTGAGGTTACCAATAAAATAAAATAAGGCTCAATTTAATAAGGCCCGATGGAATAATAAAATCGTCTAATGACTCACCGGTTTATCCTTTCTTACTGAAACCAATTGAATAGCACACACGTTTCGAAAAATTCCGTATCCGTTCACAAACTTGGTAGCACTTTCTGTTACCAGTGAAGCAGATTTGCTAAATTCCGGCCATACTTAAATCATTCTCCGGGAAAAAAACAGGGATGAGGCTTACTTTTTATCTCTTACCTAAATGGGATTAAATAAAATCACATTTAATAAATTCACCCACAATTAAATAAAATCACTATCAAATATACTCTAATTGTTATGATTTTGTATTCTCCATCCGTGGAGTAACGATTTTAATGTAGAAGGAGATGTTGAGCGAACAAACCCTTCTACATCACTACCAAATATTTAAAACAATCTTCAACTGTAAGTCGCAACGCAAGTCTTCCGTGAGAAATAGTTCAAAGTCCTATATGGATTCACCAACCACCAACCAAAATGGCAGGTCGAAGTATTTTTTTTATCTACCTACAGACCAAGGAATCGCACCATCGTACTGCGATTGAATAAATAATTAACTAGGGTTCGGCCAATGTACCAAATATGTCATTAATTCAGAGATAATCAACAAAAATATTTTGCTTTTAAGATAACCATGTTTATTTGAAGGAATTCAGACATTAGTAATCAATTTACTGTTGTTAACTTCCGTGTGATTTACGATTTTCTTAACTTTTAAGACATCATGATTTCACTGGTTAAGCTGAACAGATGATCTCCATGATCTTCGAATGACCTAAATTGGGCTAAATTGAACCGATTAACCAAATAATGCAGCCTAGATGTACAGAAAATAGTCATAGGTTACAAAATAACAAATCACATCGATAAAATAACAATGATTTGTCGAGAAAACCGTGGACCCAATGTTAGGAACGTTTTTTTCTCTGTTCACAACTATAGCTTGTTGTCTGGAAAACTTATCAAAAAAAATTTATTGGATAAATTTTCAATAAGAATGTATTAGTTTCGGTAGTGTATTTTCCAAACGGCTAATTTAAACACAAACCGAGCAAACAAAACCTGTGCAGAGTGAATTTAAATCTTTTCACTGTCGGCCAATAAATCATATGTGAAAATCTTATAAGTGTTTCAAAGTAGTTTTAGTTTAATTTGTATTGAAAAATGTTATGTTGGGTAAAGCGAATTCAGCTGGAATGTCTTAAATCCATATCCCTCGAAAGTTTCTGACTTTATAAAATAAGTTTTATAGCTTTTCATGATACAAACTACCAAAATTACTATTAAACGTATCAAAGCAAGTGTAAAAATAGCTAAATATTGCTTCAAGCTGAAATAGTTTATGAGTTATAATGAAACATGTAATCGATCGTTGCTTATTAGGCTGAGTTAATGGGGCACATACCCTATGACGCCAGCAACCTAAACTTTCACTATATTGCTAAAGCTGCAGTAATTTTCACTTCCTCTAGTAGCCTCTAGCGGAAAAATAAGCTACTTGATTGCGCGATCTAATCAGAAAGTCAAATAACAGACCACCATTAGGTGTATTATTCTTTTATGTCATTTGATTGCAGTAACAGTTTTAATATTAAAAAACATCCGTATACAAATTACAGCAAACCTACACTGAAAACATAACCGTCTTTAAAATTGAGGACATAACACTAATAATACTAGAACTAACCGGCTTAGCCGATATAAATCTTCCTGCGGGTGTGTAGGCGAAGAATAAAAATTCAAAACAAAAAGGGAAATACTACCGACCAACACACATTTTGGGAAGGAATCGATTACATTCACTACGTCTTACATAAAGCAAAAAACGACGCAGCAAAAACAAAACATGTCAGTTTCAAAGCACGACTTGCTGCGGTTCTGCTTTCGATCGACAGGTAAACGGTCTCCCAAACGTTTTATAACACGAGAAACCCCTAATTAATGACCTTCTAACATCTATCCTATCACTCAGTGTGAAAGACTGCTATTTAGAAACTACTATAAATTTTGCAATGAAACTCATGCTGTGTAAGTAATACTGAGGCCATTTTACCCGAAAGTTCATTGAAATTGGTCCAATGAAAAAAAATTACAGCTTTTTGAAAGTGATACTATTGTACCATGTTCATCCTTTTTGTTGGGTATTCGTTTGCTTCCAATGAATTGATAACACTCTTACAATATTGATTAAAACCAGGATCAACAGACACACAACGAAAACGATGATTATTGTGACAATCATGTGTAAAGAAGCACAAAAACCGTGGTTTTAAGAATATTGTATAAGCGTAGAAATCAGATCTTTTTAAACGATAAAGGATCAAACTACAAATCCCCTGGGCACTGGAAAAACCTTGTAGGAGCTTGAAAACTACCAGGTCCCAGGGCTTATCTGGATCTTTACCCAAACGGGAAAGATGCAAACCAGTGTTTCCAGGGGTGATGTGGACCAGAAGTGCATTTGAACCCACTAGTAGTAGCATTTTAACTTTTAATTTGACACCTTTCCTTATTTTCATACAATATAGAATTTGTATAATTTCAATAATATTACTACTACTCAAAGAATCGTCTATTAATTTTAATACTTTTATTATAACTGAGTTTGAATATGGGTCTGTAATTTTCTGGAAAGCATCACCACACAGATTCTACATTTGGTCTGGCTGTTGTTGGCAGAGGAGCGAATATTTTTGTATACTTGTAGAACGAAAAAAGAAATTATGCAAGGATCAGCATGCCAAGGCTTGGAGCCTGATGCAAATCCGAGTCTCATGGCGACGCAAGCTGGATAGCCAGGCATCTTGGCTTCTGGTTGAAACAAGACCACGTAGCCGCCCAAGAAAGACCTACGTGGACGAAGCACATGCATGCGACAGTAATAACAACAGTGTGGGTAAGTTAATCAGTTAACATTTCCAAAACAACATACAAACATATATTAAACACAAACGATATGTTAAAAGACCGCCCGCAAATACCCATGTCCAACAGAGCAGCTTATTTTCCCGATGAGTCTAACGTAAAATACTTTGTTCCATTTGAGAGCGTAGAATAAGGGAGATAGCTATTACATTGTCACATCAGTACTGTATGAAATTGCGCAGATATCAAAAACTGCACTCACACGAATATCACTAACAACGTAATGACACGGACAAAGTACAAAAACACGGGCTTTAACAAATACCTGGACAACTAAACGCGTACACTGACTGATACTGAATCCCAAAAATTTTCAAAAAGATTATGTGAGCTGATTTCGAAAGCCCGGTGTTTATTTGGTCACCATAGACTAATCCTTCTGGCATAATCACTTGAGAGTTTTCAAAAACCAACCCCGATCATTGCAATCCTATGGGGATAAAAAATATAATAAAGGATTAAACTACAAATCGTAGCGCTTTATGCCCCGAACAAAGAAAGAACGCATAGTTTAAATTTCAATGATAGCGAGAAATATCGACTTTTAAATCAAGTTTCATAATTTCGACATTCTTGAGAAAACTTTTTTAAAGAAACCAAACGTTTAGAAGCCAAAATACACTTGCTGAAATCGGGGGAGAGCGAGATAAAGAGAGAGTTGCAGAAGGGGAAAGTATTTAATAAAAGTAAAAGTATTCCAGGTACACAACAATATCAATGTTTCATCCCCTCTTCAGAAAAAAAGAAAGCTGGGACTTTTTCAATTAAATGAGAAGTGAATTCCTAATTATTTTGTAACCTTTTGAAAATGATAATGTACACAAATAAGCACATAAAAGAAAAAATAAGGATACATATACTTTGTAAATTTTCAAAATATCAACGATGGCACAGAGTAAAGGTGTACGCTTAGTGAAGCAATAAAGTTGAGAAAGTCCATTTCAAAGAGAAAAAAATTGTTTTATTTTGAACTAAACCTATATTTTCAATCATATAAAAAAGAAATTTGCATCACTATGCATTACTCTCTTTGAAACAACCTTTCAAATCTTCCACCAGAAGCTTTCATGCGCATGCCAAGTGCCGTTCAGTCGCCACCAAGCTTTTCTCTTGTATGGAACATAACTTGTAGAGCTTTCGTTCAATTCACCACGGCTCGCATCTCTCGTCAATCAACCCTACGCACATGGACACTGGTCTTCCGGAACGCATGGACCATTGTCTTTTGCCCGAATATAACCCTTTTGGCAAACACATCCATCTGAACACCTAAAGCATTGCACGTTGGGGTTTCGGTTGGTACACGTTGGTTCGACACATCCATAGCAACATTTGTATTCTTCATACATTCCGCATGCAGCTGAAGGGAAGAATTTAGTTTAAGTAATTACAGTTATGAACAAACCATCTCATGGTATGACTTACTTTCCGAACAAGGATTGGGCGCCACTGCAGATGATAGAACCAAAGATGCCTTGAAGCACATCACAGTTACGATAGTGAATACGATAAACTTGTTCATTTCGAACCTTTTGGTTTGCAGCATCAATCACTACTGGGTGGTGTTTTGGTAAAGCAATCAACTATTTATATCGGAAGGTTCCGCATCTAAAAGGATGTAACAACGTGAAAAAATGTGCCTCGGGTAGTCCTGAATTTGCTCAACCGCATGACGTTTGCAGATCATTCTAGCTTATCTATCGGAGAACGTGCAGTTTAACCTGTCACGTTCGTTCTTCCGCAGAGTAAAGATTTTTTTTCAGGAATTGAAAGTGAAATCGTTGCGCCGCATAATGATAAACAATCGATCATCGTAATACAGTACACTGCTGTTAACCTGTGTGGTTCTTTGTTTTTAATAAGCAAGTATTATTGAGATGTTTTTATCAAAAATAATCATCTTATCTATATGATTAAAATTTAAATGGCACCTTTTTAAAACAATTTCACGGGGAATAAGTGTTTTCGTTTTTTAATTAAAATAAAAAGATTTTTTATAATATAATTTGAAAATTCAACATGTCAAGAGTACACTGTTTTGAACCATTTCAAGAAAAAAAATTGGCAAAGCTTCAGCTGTTTCTACAGAGCGGGAGCCAAGAATTAATGCAAGCTTGCAAAGGTGATCAAATGAAGTGTTGATTGAAATTTTCCTAGTTATTTAAGATCAATCTACTAATATTCTCGTAGATTTTTTTAAAGTGAAACAAAAACAATCAACAGATCTAATAATTGCTTGATTTCCAATCCAACAAGGAGAGTATGGAACGACATCTTCCATTCCGACTTCTTTTTCATCAATATATAGAAAAATGAATTTCTGTCTGTCTGAACCTTATAGGTCGGAGATTACTTAACCAATCGGCATGAAAATTAGTATGCATGGGTTTTTGGGGCTGGGAAAGTTTCTAATGATAGTAAGAGACCCCTCCCATCTCTGGGAGGGATGGCTCTTATATAAATCAAACAGATTTTTTTTTTGCAGTACTCGAGCACCAATCAAGCAAATGGATCCAAATTTGGCACGTAGAAGTTTTTGGAACCGAGAAATATTTCTATGGTGGTTTGAAATCCCTTCTTTCTCTGGAAGAAGGAGCTCTCATAGAAATGAAACACACATATTTGAACAAATCATGATAATTATTCGTACTGTTATGAAAATTTGTTATTGGAACCGGAGAAGGTTCTTATCATGGTTCGAGACTCCTTCTCCGTCTGGAAGGGAAGCCTACCATTGAAATGAAACCCAAATTCCCTATGGTGGTTCGAGACCCCTCCACTTTCTGGAGGGGAGCTCTCATACAAATTAAACAGAAATTTCAATTGAACATGAGACAAAAACAACACAAAATGTGTATTTCTCTGGCAAACAGCATGTTCTCATAGAATTTTTGCATCATTTCATTGTCAAAAATGTGGGGATGCTCTCAGTGCTACATTATGCACAAGAAGTTAATCTCAGGTTATGCAACAGAATATTACGTTCAAACTAACATGATAAGACGTAGTTTGAAAATTAATGTTTTGTCTATGACATACTTCTACATAAAAAGAAAAACCATGGAAGAAACTAACAATCCAAAGGTTAAATTAAAACACACACCTACGATTTATTTTGCAAAATATAAGCACATGAGCAAACGAAAATACAAATCTTATTCCTAAAAAAAACATAAAAGCACCAGTTCTAATAATTTTTTATAAATTGAGTTTTTAACATAGCAAGGCACGCACCGGGTTCAGCTAGTTTTTTATATTTGGGCTTATACACCTTTTTTACTTAGCATTGCCTGCCACTTAAACATGTGGTCGTTGAAGTACTTCTTAGTTCTTAATTGAAGGTTTTCTTTGACATTTCTAAGTATCCAATCATATAATGTGTAGCAAGCTCAAGGAAACGAACATTCGCCAGGGCATTCAATGAGTTCCTCACCGGAAAAGAGTACTCGATTGTATCACAAATCGAGCACTTGACCTCCCGATTGGTAAACCGTCGCGTTTACATATTTGTGGGTGATGATTTGTTCAACCCTTATTGAATTAAAAAAATATTCTGGTTTGAGGGTAGCCGAACTCATATGGTTTATAAGATTTGCGTGTTAATAATAACATCCGTGATTTTAAATTCTGGCCAAATTTAAGCCAAGGATTTGAAAAAAAAATGAAATCAGTAAAAAAACACAACTTTGTCTTTGCTAGTGCATAGGCAAGACTGGAAATAGTTACCATTACATAGAATAAAAAAAAATTGTAACTATTTTTTCAATTTAATTAAGCAAAATTTGCTCTGAAATAAAAAATATAATGTATCGAAACAACTTGACATTTAAATTTTTTCATCAAGTAAAGTGTATTCGGAATCATTTTTTTTTTTTTTTTTTCATTTTCACATGACTGTAGATTTTTACGCATTGGATATTTTCTATTTCAATTTTTGCTGATTTTTTTAATGTGTATTTTTGACACTAAACATAAGTAGCTGTGCACGGGATCATTGCGCTGATATTCCCAAATAAAGCACATTGTAAAACGTTGGAAACAAACAAGATAGAATTGAGTAAACGAGCAAAAACTCAACGGAAATGATCTCTCATATGTATCCATCGAACCATTCTGAACGGCCGTTGTGAGATTATCACCATGAAAATCTCACATGCGCATAGCGTGTTACCAATCACTAATCCTTTTTCCTTTATATTCTCTTCCCTATCCTATTAACGCGAGCAATATCATATAGTCATCCTACAGTCAACTCTTCAAAAGCAGTAACATCGAGACACAGGAATAAGTAAAGAACGGTATAAACCCTAACCAATTTCACTTTCAGCCAAATTTTCTAACACAAGGTAAGCAATCAAATGACCACTTCAAAATATACTGAACATCCACGACATAACGTATAACGGGAAAAGGGAGGGACCATCAGGGCACCCAAGTGAAACGATTTGGATAGGGAGCATGGGACTGCCTACTCCATATAGTTAACATTTCGCGGAACGAGGGCGGGCTCTTCGACTCCATCTATTGGGTTTATTCTGTCAATCGAGAGCTCGATTCTAATGCTGTGTGTGAACTTGCTTTTGGAAGAAGATTCTCTTCCCTATATTCGCAAGTTTTGCGTAAGGGTCTCTGCTTACGGGCCCGCCCAAACGTTTTTGGCCCTTCATACAAGAGCTTGATGATCACAAACAACAATAGAATCCTGATCAAAGCGATTTTCAGATTATTCGCCGGCTATGGAAAGTTACCTTGCTACAATAGATGGTAATATCTCATCATCATCATCATCATCATCATCATCATCATCATCATATACATAAAAAGCTGTGCATCATATAAATAAAAAGAGTTGTTGATGGAGTCGGAAGAAAAGAAGCGACGCAAACAATAAACTGCACACGTACCTAGAAAATCCGGATCTCTCTTATCGTGCCACCAACAAAAAGCTGGTAATAGTAACTCGTGTCCAGGGTAACTCGTGTTTTAAACCGGTGCAACGAATGGTTGAGCATCGATCGCAAGAAAAAGTGTGGCTAAAATGGATCTCCCTATAGGGTAAAGGATCACAAGTGGCTAGTGGAAGCTTTCAAGAAGAATCCAAACAGTTCACACAAACAAAAACGTGAAGGACTACAAAGTTAAAAAAGCAACGAAAAGCGAATAACGGCAGAATACAGTGGGAAAATCAGGTACACGGACACCCAGCTATTTACCAAACCGCATTGCCGCATTCCGGACTCCTGTTCTTTACTGCTCATCAAAAGTTTGATGTTCTTGAGGACGTTTGGAAGCAGAGGAAGACAAAAGTTTGCCCAAAAATACATGATTTGGGTAGGTATACCTAAAGAAATCCCGCCAAAATCGTCTACTTCCTCTTCTAAGGTCACACGATGGTCATACGATTTTCTGGTCAGATTTAGCCTCATGTCATTACTCGAAACATGTACTAAAGTGGTAGAAGGTTTAGGAGGTCAGTTTCGTGCCAGAACAATACAATCCCTTGAACGTACCGGTACTGCGGCGAATTGGGAAGTTTGATGGCCTTTGGGCCATCATGAAGCCTACGTTTACTAAGCCATCTACAAAAATGCGTCGACGCCCTGCCTGCGGAAAAATGAAAGTTAGCATTTTCTTCAGCTCTTTCGTGGCCGTGGCGATCAGATGCTCTTCCGTTTAGAACACGATTACTAGCTGAGATCTTTCGTTTGAGGTCGCCCAAAAATTTCCTATCATACACCGCTAGGCAAAAGGTTGTCGGTTTTCAGTACAACGTTTATCTTCAGCTGGTCCATCTCCTTCAGTGATCTCTTGGAATGATGGACAGAAGTCAGGTCTGGCCAAAAGACCACATCCTCCTTTACGTGATAATTCTTGGCCTTCATGGCGGCAACTTCTTGAAGGCTCCTTCTTGTTGATTGTCATCCACAGAAGGACCTTCTTCTGGAATTTAGTGTGGGAGATATATTTAACGTAAACGCTTACCTCCTTGTTGGTAGGTGGGGGGTGTAAAGTACCCAATCCCTTGCCAGTCATTGCCGTCTAGCGTCAAGTAGGTCTCATCATCCATTATGACAAACGTTGTCGCTCTTTGTCGAAAAGATGTTTTTCACCAGCACCTTAAGCTTGGTGATTTCCTGCTGCTCAGACGCGGCCCTTCTCGACTGACACTTCCGTATAACAATGTAAATCTTACCCAGATACTTCTTCACCGTTTCACCGGTTCCTGTCAGCCCAAGGACGAAACGATAAAGCCACCTTGCTCTCGTATGGTCGCACCGCATTATCTCCCGACTGGAAACAGACTTCTGCTCAACGCTCTTGTCTGTTTCCTGAAGAGAGTGGATGTTGTAAATATTGAGTCGGCTATACCCAAATTCAAACGTAGTTGCTTGACTGCTGAGCTGATGACGCTGTCAATTTTTTCTATACTCAACATAGTTGCTACGATTGGATAAACCTCTACGATTGGATAAACCGCTAAAATCAGTCCATTTTTGTAATGCAAACCTTATCTGCTTTACATTGACAATGAAATTTACTTAACTTTCCATCAGATCTCAGGTTTTAAAACGTTTCCTTGCAGATAGGAGATTTATACCTCGCCTTCCTACAGCTACGTTTCATCCCTTACCTTAAAGGAAAGAAAATGGAGTGAGTTAGAGAGTAAGACGTTTCTGAATCGAAGTCATAGATGATGCCACAATTAGGGTTTGAAAGATTTATCAAGTACTTTGCAATCTCAGCAGTCAGTTCTTTTAGATTGACGGCTAGATTTCAAGCAATTTTAACTCACCTTGCGGTGAATTGATGACCGTAAACTGATATTTAGCTTCACTCAACACGGATCTATTGGAATAGCTAGTCTGGTTAAATCGAAGAATTTGCCAGTGCTAGCTCATAAGACTATTCGATTCCTGTTACGCACAAAAGGTGGGCACCAAGGGTCGCTTAGAACAGTGTGCAAGCCACAATGTCTTACACACTAGACGAATATGTTTCATAACTGCGGCACTTCGATTTTCAATCCATACCACAGGTGTGGCACACTCATGAGTACCTTTTACCACAGAGAACAGACATCCAAACTAGAATATATTTCTCAAAAAAACTTGTGTAAGGATTCAAATTAAAATACGTTAAAACACTATTGCCATCTCTCGGGCTGTGGCCACTTGCGGTTTTTAATCAAACATGGGTAAGATTCGTTGACCGTGTGGTGAAAGAACTGAACTACCAAAAAAATTTAGTTGATGAATAAGATTTCAAGCTGGTCAATGGATGGCGATGCCAGCGCCGCCACACTATTGCCAGTTCATTACGATTATGAAATGGCCGTTAAATTTCTTACACAGTTTTTGAATTTGACTTGGATGTCTGTTCTCTGTGCTTTTACAGGAGCTAATAGAAATAAGAAGCCAGCAACCTTACCAATATGCATTGCATGGTTGCCAGGCTCAGCAGAAAATAAAAATTTGGGCTGCAACACATCCTAACAAATAACACCCATTTGAAGCAACGCACATGTGCCAAAGCTTGTCCCAGTCATTTATGCACTTTTCACAGACTACCGAAGGGATGGCTTTCAGTTTCTTCGACGCATTCTCTTTTATAGCCTTTATACTTTTTATAGACTTGAATAGGTTTGAAAAAAAGGATAAAATCACACAAGCCCATATTTGGTGAGTACGAGGCCTGCCCGACAATCTTGACAATTCAACTCTTTCGGAACAAGCCGTGTGGAAACTTATTGCCTGCCTGAAATATCAGCAACAATGTGCAGAATGGTTCAATATGATCTGTTGAGAGCACTTGCAATCTCTCTAAGCCTCACATAACGAGTTTCAATCACAGTGTTCTTAATAATTGCCACGATTGCCACGATTCAATGTTGAAGGGTACCGGAAAGGGGTAAATCTTTGACCACTTCACGACTTCTTTTGAACTCTTAATACCGTTCGGATGCTTTTATTATCGAAAACAAATTCCTCAAAGGCTTTCTGTAATATTTTCAACGATAAGATCAACCCCTCAAGCAAATTTGTTAGAACCAAGAAAATTTATTTGACTTATCATATTTATTGTTGTTGCATGAAGCACGTAATCAATTAAAATGTTTGTTCAAACAAGAAACTTCAGACAAACTCTTTGTTCAACAGAATTATTCATAGTGATATGCACAAAACACAAAAACTTGTGATGTAAACAGCTACCAAAGCAGCACTAATGCTTCGATAACGTTCAAATTTCTAACAGATGTCAGTTAAAGATGAACCAACTCCGGCTCGGTTTATTAACCGTTATGTGTCCAACAGGGAACAAAGTTGCCTTTATCGATTTCAAAACATGATATTTCATTAAGTTTTCATAGTAGGATGTAGAAACTTTGTGACATCTCATATCTCATTGAAACGTATCATCCTGGAGTGAAATATTGAAGGCATAGCTATGGGGGGCTCGAGGAGGGGCTTTTGATTTTTTTTATTACGTAAAAGGCCGACAGGGAAAGTTTTTACCCACGGAACTAAAATAAACTTAACGTAGGAAATATCCAACCGATTTGGAATATTTTGGCAGTTTTTGATTCAAGAACTCAACTACTCAACTACTAACTTCTAATATGACGAATGGGCATAATCCGTCTCCAAAAAAACCTGATATCCGGAACCATGTTCCGAAAATGGTGTACTTATAAACTTCAACAGAAAACCAACAATAATGTTACACAAACTGTGGCTTGGCTACACAGGAATGTGTGCGATTGCCACATATGACAATCCGGTGACTTGATGCAGGAACAGTCACCCGGAGTAGGTTCCCACGAGGCCACGGAGGGCCCGAAAATTATTTGATTGAACCCTAACAATATGGGTGTCAAAATTCATGGAATCGTTCGTGAAGAAAAATTCTTATCGTTATTGGTACATCCGATGTCTTTTCTCAGGAGTGGCCAGTCTATAAAAACGCGAGTCAGAAACTATTGCTACAGTTATGTTTGTCGGCAATAGAATCCCGAATGGACAATCCAAAAGTGCAGGCCAAATTTTTCACACGGACGGCTATCAATCGAGTTGTTGGAAGTATAAGTTCTCTTCCACCTGAACCAGTAAAGAATTCAGTTGACCGTGATGCAGCCGCAAGAGACCCACAAAATGGCGCCTGCCACATATATATTTTTTTATCCATCTGACAATATGTAATAATCTTAATGAATCTATATTCTAGTTCTAAACACGTCAACACTAATATCATAATCAAATTCAGGATGCCGTTGCACTGAAAATTAATTTTAGTTTAAACTACAAAACCGAAGGTAGAACTAACGAACCTATTCGTAGTTTTCTGCTACGAAACTGATGTGTACTTTTTATGAAACTACCTTCATAATTAATGCCACAGGCGCAACTGTCAAAAGCCCGAACCATTGGAACCTACTCTTAACTGGCCAATCTGATGCCAAGTGACCGGATGGTCCAATAACTATGACAAACGCACTTCTGGAACAATTTCAAGTATTTTGACATCCATATTGTTAGGGTTCAATTCAAAAAACTTTCTGGCCATCCGTGACCCCATGAAAACCTGCTACGTGGTGGCTGTTCCAGAATCATGTCACTGGATTGTTATGTAGCAATCACACATATTCCTATATATTGTTTGAATGACTTTTAGTGTCATTACTGCTGGTTTTATATTGGAATCATTTATAAGTATACCATTTTTGGAACATGGTTCCGGATATCCCGTATTTTTGGATACAGATCAGTCATATTCGGTCATATTAGACATTTATAAGAAAGTGGTTGAGCTCTTGAATCCAAAACAGTAAACATATTCCAAATCGGTTGGATATTTCCATATTTCTGGTCATTTTATATCCATGGGTAAAATCGTTCCCTGTCGAGCTCTTGAGGGTGTTTTTACCATTTTTACACTAAAAGAAGGGTATTAAGATCGCTTGAAAACTCGACTTTTTATCCGAGGCCAAAAGAGCCGAGTGTCATATACCATTCGACTCATGTGTATGTATGTGTGTGTATGTGTCTGTGCGTTACAAATAATGTCACATCGGTTTCACAGCTATTTATGAACCGATTTCAGTTCTCAGCAACGTTGACGACAAATGAAAGCTACAACATTCCCATAGAACGCTATTGATTTTTTTTTCATTCGGACATTTCGTTACGAAGTTATGAACGAAACAGTACTTGACGGCCTATTATAATAGTAACCAAACAGTTCAGTCTCCAATTCTATACTGAGCAATTTGTGTACCGATTTTAGTTTTGTTGGTTTTAAATCAAAGCTATGAAATCTCCAAATAACTGGTCGAAATTTCATTATGATTGAATAATCTTTCATGGAGATATGACCAAAATAATAGCTGAGGGCACATAATTGTGAGATGAAAATATACTCGTTGCAGTGCAAAACCGAACAAGACCAATCACGCGTTGATAAGCACATACAGCGGACTAGCCACACTATTCGACTCTATAGAAGTAGAGCAGGATCGATTGGTTCGAGTGATCAGGTTTTTGAACGGCAAGGAATTGGTTCGAATATTATACAAAGAATTCATTTTTTACTACACAACTACAATGTTTAACTACACAATTAGCAATGTTATTAAGCATTTTGAATCCATATCGATAATCAAAATTTACGCTTAAGATTGTCCAATAATTCATTCTATGGACTGAATATGTGAAATCTCTTCTTTTATATTACCAACATAGACAGGTCGTTAAACACTACCCAAGTAACAATTTTGGTTTTATGAGGGTTCTGGAGACCATGATTTAGCCTTTAAGTGTGCTTTAAAACCACAATAATACTTGAATTGTTACTTGGGTATTAATGTCAATATTTTAATCAGGTCGATGAACAATACGTTCAGGGTTGACAAACTATTAATTTTATAAACTGAATGTATGACATATAGAATATTCCTGGATCTTCCTGGAATTTCTGATGAAAATATGTATCCAGTAGCATATTGGCCACATTTGAGTTCGTAAATCTGGTGAAGTGTAAGAAGGGTTCAGTCTCACCATCGGTGGATTAATTCGGGTTTTTCTGTTGTTGGACACACAACGGTTAAATTACAAAATTCTCTGCCTTTCAAAAGGGGTGAGAAGATTCCTCCTTGCACGCTGGCTGAGTTGTCGAATTGTTAATCCCAATAACATTCATTCAAATTTGAGTGACTCCACTTTTGGCAAAAGTCAAAAACGCCACAAATTTCTATTCTGTGATGCTAAAATTGTTCCTTGAGTTTCTAAATAGAACATTCTACTTGGCATTTAAAATAATTAACTTTTGCATACCGTTGGATGTGATGTATATTAGAAGGTTGGTAGTAAAACAGGATATCGTTTTATTCGATTTTATGGTAATGGGTGCTGATTATGAAGTATAGATAAGCCATATACTGTCTTGAATCGAAAATCAATTCTATTTTGTTTGATGTTCATATGAAAATGAAACAGATATATGTTGATGAAGACTGCAAGAAAATGCTTAAATGCTAAATGGACGATGTATGCGAGAATGTGTTGTTAAAAATTGAAAACAAGGTGACGAAATAGTGAAAAGTTTCACAAAGAGCGAGATTCATAAGACAAATTCATGCGATGAAACATCCGCGTTCTCTTCAATCAAACTGTAAAGTTAAGCGACTCCAATTCCGCTGTGAGTGTTGGTAACACAAATATACTTACCGAATGAACGTCCCAACTATCGGCATCCATCACAATGGATGAACGAACTAACCACAAACTCGACTACTAATCTCAACACCACTACACCGATTTTCATCGCGCGTTGTTGTCGGCATTCCCGCTCCAAGTCATGCAAAACATGTAAACACAACAAAGTTGAACGACGCGCTTGCTCTGATGTTCGATCGTCGACGAAGCCGACTCTCCATCCACTCTCGTTCTCAGTTATAGCTTATATCTTCTTTCGGTGGAGCTAAATCGCAGTTGATGTTATTCTTTGTTGTTCTACTTTGAAGGAACCGCTTGCACCGTGAAACACGACGCTCGTTCTGTAACGGTTTAATCGCGGACGTTTCGACTTTCCTGCCACTGCCAACCCATCGAGTCTGTCATAGTGTTTAGCAGGGAAATTTCCCGCCAACCCTAGCTTGCCATGCCGTGAGTGCATTTTCGAGTGGACTGTCTTGCTTGGTTGCAAACGAAAACAAAAACAAACAATGTACGCTATCCTATCAAACCGGTTGTGTCTGTATGTGCTGAGTATCAAAAGTTAATAAATTCAAATGCTAGAAATGCTTTACCGTGATGTGGTTTTTGTGAAGTGGGAAGCAGCTTAGTAAAATAGAGCCGGTAAGTAAGAGTGCACAAGAAAACAGATTGTATTCGTTTGAAATGATTTGATAAAGTGATGACAAATGTTCGCCATATATCATGTGTCATTTATCGAATCAACATGGGATTGATGCACGTCATTACGGTCGCAAGGTCTTTACGACTATTGTATTCAGGACCCAAGGCTGTCGCTTCCCACGCTCAAATTTCATTACTTTCACATCAATTTACTGGACCCAGAAAGTAACTGGTGCCCTCACTTAGTGGTGAATGACCGTTGACCCTAGTCCACACATGCCACACGTATTCAAACGTACAAAACGCAGATTTCGCTCCGATTACCGGTTCAGAACAGTCATAAACAGGATCTAATTTTAGGGTTTGACTTTCAAATTATTGATAAATATTTTTAGCGAGGTACGTTAAATGTCATATTTGCTCCAAGTATAAATAAATACCAAACAGCCCCGGCGTCGGGCAAAGGTGTAGTAACACATCCGATCATGCTAGTCCGGGATAGCGGGTAAACGGCGTTCGCTGGCGATTGAATCGTTGCACCGCACCGGTGTCCGCGGGAAATTAGGATCATTTCATCGGCAGATGGTGCGAATTTCGTGCGTGTTGATGCTGCTGATCAGATCTAGCCCCGTTTGTGCATGTGACTGTGCATGGTGAATTGTTTATGCTCTGGCACATTTCGTGATCGGATGGTTTATGAATGGGATCTCTATATAAACAATTATATCTGATTGATTTCGGTGAATTTCGCAAACATATGGTTCGAATTATAGCGAGATCTTCGTGTTTTACGGTTCAGCCCGTGCGATTTGATTGTTGATTTTGAAGGTCTGAAGTAAAAGTTTAATGCATTCCAGATAATTTTGTAAACGACAATGGACTGTACATGAACAACCAAGACTATAAATCTTGACCAGTCGGTGTACAATAGCTTACATAGAGTTTTGAGCACAAATTAAAACGTTGGTACACTACCAGTCATAAGTACGGAATCGTTTGGAAAAGTATTGCAACACTCAGTTGAATATTGTATCAGCTCGAAAAGTTTAGCATCACCTAAATACAGGTACATTAACGAAACTATATCTCGATACAATAAATATCTGCAAAGGTGCGATCTTGAGCAAAGTTGTTCAGACGGTCAAGGACATACGAAAAATGGACGTCAAGGACGTTTGTTTTTGAATTCCACAGCTACGTGGCGATAGTGAGCTTGCAAAATTGAGCATTTTCAACCTGTTCTATCTATTCATTTTGATCAGATGGAAGGTTATTCGGGAGGTTTTGTTCCGGATTCCACTGCTACGTGGCGCTAGTGAGCATGCAAAAATTGAACATTTTCAACTTGATCTATCTTGTAATTTTCATATAAAGTTCAAGTCTTCGGGAAGGTTTTTTTCAGAAGAGGTAATTTGGGCCATATTCACTTCGTATTCAAGTGATTCCGGACTGACTGAGGATGAATTCACCAAAAATTCAAGCAATTCAGAAGTGACCAACAAAACATTCAAGTGATTCAGGTCTGGTTTACTTCATAACGACTGTTCCAGAAAGTATAAGCACAGAGAACAGACATCTAGGCTCGATTTTTTTTTTTCAATTTACTGTGTAAATTTTTAAAAGCAAGCCGTTGGAAAATCAGTACCGCCTAGTCTAGGTTTAACCAAACTAAAATTGACAGACTATTAAGTCACAAGACGCGCAAGTGGCGCCATCAACATACGAATCACCAAAATTAACGGAAACAAGCTGTAACTTTAAAATGGCAGTTACAGAAATTTACACAAGGAGGGCACTCTAGCTTGGATGTCTGTTCTCTGTGGTATAAGCACACCTTATTTTAACGGTCACTTTTAATATAATGAAATCAACATGTTTTGGCTGCGTCCTTTTTTTGCACATATCTGAATGACATAGCATCAAAAAAGTGCTTAGTTTTGTGTTATCTATCAAAATGCACGGTCTTACTCCGGAACAACGAAAAAGTATCGTGCACAAATGGTGCACTGTGAGCGGACTCTCCTTGAGAAAATCGGCCAAGGAAGAGGGTGTAAGCATCGGAGCGGTACGATCTGCGATTCCAAAATATAGAGAACAGTGTACGTTTGAAGATGCGCTGAAGAGTGGTCGAAAATCCGGTCCTGTTAGTCCGGATATCGATTAAAAGATCAGGGATACAAGCAAAAACCAGCGACCTCCGTTCGGGATGTTCAGAAAAAACTAGGGACCTCGTCGAGTAACGTCATGCATGCCAAAGAAAGACTTGGGCTAAAGACATGTCTTAAGCAGAAAAAAAACCAAAACAGGCCATGTCCGTGAAACCACAGGCCCACAAACTCTACGATTATTGTGTAGAAATTCTGGGTGTAGGACCACAATTCTATACTGTAAGCGAAGACAGAGACATCCCCGAAACGAAGAAGGCAATTTTTACCGAAAAAATCGATAAGAAGGTTATGGTTTGGCATGCAATATGCGAGTGTGGTAAAACATCTAGTTCGTACATCACAAAGGAGACGATGAACACTCAGAAAAACGTTAAGGAATGTCTCCAGAAGCGATTTTTGCCGATGATCAGGCGGCACGAAGGTCAAGTAGTGTTTTGGCCTGATTTGGCGTCATATCATTTCGCAAAGGACACTTTAGAGTGGTACAAAAGTCAAAATGTATGTTTCGTGCCGAAGCACGACCAATCGAGACTTTAACCAAAGCAAAGTCCGCGAGATCCTGGAAACCCTTCAGTTATCAGTTTCCGGTCGAACTGTTCGTCGCCGTCTCGTAGCACAGGGGTTGAATAGCAAACTTGCCCGGAAGCGCCCATTTATCAGCAAGGCAAACAAAGCCAAACGGCTTAAGTTTGCTAAGGAGTATTCTGATAAGCCCCTAGAGTTCTTGAAAACGGTTCTCTGGACGGACGAATCACAATTCGAGCTGTTTAACCGAAAGCGGCAGGCACGATGAAGCATGGAGGAGGAAATGTGATGGTCTGGGGATGTTTTTCGTGGGGTGGAGTGGGGCATTGTGAAAATCGATGGGATAATGACGGCAGATTCTTACATCAACATACTGCGAGAAAATCTGGAGGTTTCGCTGATCCAGACGGGCCTTGAAGAGAAGTTCGTATTCCAGCAGGACAACGACCCGAAGCATACTGCCAAGAAGACCAAGTCTTTCTTCCGGTTTTGTCGGATCAAACCGCTGGAATGGCCTCCACAAAGCCCGGACCTCAATCCCATCGAGAATTTGTGGGCGATTCTCGATGCCAGGGTTGACAAAACTGGTGTTACCAATAAAAATAACTATTTTGAAGCCCTGGAGCGCGCCTGGGAAGAGCTAGATCCACAGCACCTAAAGAACCTGGTCGAGAGCATGTCGAAGCGCCTGCAGGAGGTCCTGAAGGCCAAAGGAGGACACATCAATTATTGAAATGCTTTTATTTTACTTCAATTTATGTTTTCTGTAGCCTAAATGAAGTGGGCACTTTATTTTGTCACTGTTTTTTTTTCAACACAAATTGATTTTTTTTTCTTTAAGAAAAACTCCTTTTTTTTGCAATATTCCATAAGTGAAACTTAAAAAAAAATAAAAAAAAAAAGATTATAAAAAAAATACAGTGTGTCTACTTTAATTTGAACCAAGTAAATGAGAGAAATTGAAAAAACGATGGGGTGGGCACTTTATTTTGCCTATCAGTGTAGGAGTCTTGGCTTTGATCAAATATTTTGATTAGACGAGAATAAAATATCATATAAAACACAAATACAAATATGATTTGCCAAAAAAAATATTAAAACTTAAAAAAACATGACTTTTTTGTTATTTTGAAAGTGTGCTTATACTTTCTGCAACAGTCTATATTCAAGTGATTAAGGTCTAATTCACGATATATTAAAGTGATGCAGGACTGAATTACCTCAAAATCAAGTGATTTAGGCAAGACTCAAAACACATTCATGTGATTCAGGCCTGATTTTATTCATATTCAAGTTCACCTCAAATTCAAGTAATTCAGAACTGCCTCACAATACATTCGAGTAATTCATGTCTAATCCATTTCATATTCAAAAATGTGAATAAGGCCTTATTCATTTCATATTCATGTCATTCAAGGCTGATTCGCTTCATGTTCAAGTGATTCAAGCCTGATTTACTTCATATTTAAGTGGTTCAGGTCAGATTCACATCATATTCAATTGATGCAGGACTGACTCACCTCAAATTTATGTGATTTAGGGCTGACAGACTTCTCATTCCAGTGATTCAAGCGTTTTTTTAGGTCTGATTCACTTTGTATTCAAGCAATTAAGGTATGATTCACTTCATATTTAAGTGCTTCACAGTGGACTGACCCCAAATCCAACTGGTTTACCACTGATTCACCACACATTTATGTGATTCAAGCCTGATTTACTTTATATTCAAGTGTATCCAGGCTCACTCACTTCATATTCAAGTGATTCAGGCCTGATTTACATCACATTCAAATGATACAGGCCTGATTTTATTCATATTCAAGTTATTCAGGACGAACTCACCTCAAATATAAGTGATTCAGGACTGACTCACCACACATTTGAAATCTGGTTCACTGGTTCGTTCCAAAGAATCGTGTGATAAAACAAGTTGATAATGCTCAATTTCGCATGCTCACTAGTAGTGGTGAAATTCCGAATAAAACTGTCCACCTTGACCTGCTGAACAACTTTGCCAAAGACGAAAACTTTCCATGCTATCAGAATCACTAGGTAGAACAAGTTGAAAATGCTCAATTTTTCATACTCACTAGCAGAGCGGTCCACTTTCCAGATACCCGTGACCTTTTCAATAACTTTGCCCAAGACTCGAACTTTCTATCTAACCAGAATTACGAAATAGAACAAGTTGAAAATGTTCATTTTTGCATGCTTACTAGCGCCAAATAGCGGTGGAATTCCAAACAAAACGGTCCACCTTCCGGGTGCCCTTGACCATCCAAAAAACTTTCTACCTATTACACAAGACTGGATGAAGAAAACATATCACTTCATTCGCTTATACAATGTGACAAATCCTGGTCGTGATTTGTGGGAAAATGGAGGGCCAAATGTTCGTTCAGGATCAATCGTTTTCAATACAGACAGTTCCAGATGGGACAATCTTGTGGGAGCAGGGGTAACTGGTCCAGGAGTAGATGTCTCAATATCAATGGAGAATGACTAACCATGTTTCAAGCAGAAATTCTAGCAATTCTTGAATGTTCTATTGTATGCTTGCGTATTATGTCTGAAATTGATACACAGATAAAAAGAAACATTGAATTTTCTGCGTTATCCAATGCACATAAAGGGAACGCTAGATTTTGCAGAAAATAATGGGATAGTTCATGTAAATTTTAGCCATATAACGCCTGAATGTTAGCCAGATAACGCCTGTTGTATGAAAGATTGCGAACAATTTCGTTGTTTACGCATCGTTTGGCTTGGAATTAAACGAGGAAAAATTTTACGCGCTTGTTAAAATTAATTATTTTTTTCTGTGTAGGACCAGAACCATTCGGTGGAGTGTCTGCCTTTCCTCTTAAGATGGAGATCAAAAAATGGTAAAAAAATAAAAGTGCTATATTGCGTATGAAAGATTGCAAACAATTTCGTTGTTTACGCTTCCTTGGTTATGAATTAAACGAGGGGGAATTTTACGCGATTGTGAAAAAAAAATTCTATTGCGTGGCCAAACCGGGATTGAATGTAAACACCCAAAACCCTTGAGCTAATGTAACTCAGTATCTAAGGCAGATCAAGAACCCTTTCAAGAATAGAGTTCCTGAAACCCAGCGGTTTACCGATGTTTTGAAACACCATCCCACTTAGAAAAAATATTGAATTTTACCAAGCGCGTAAAATTTCCCCTCGTTTAATTCCAAACCAAAGGAAGCGTAAACAACGAAATTGTTTGCAATCTTTCATAAGCCATAAAGCAATGTTCGCAATCTTCCATACAACAATCTAGATTCAGCCGTTATCTGAATAAAATTCTCACGAAACATCCCATTAACTTCGGCCAAATCTAGCATTCTTTGTGTGCATTAGATTACGCAGAAAATTCAATGGTTTCAAGAAGTTTCTCAATTTATTGAAAAAAAAGGCGTTTGGAAGAACCGATGAGAAATTCAAAGCAAATCTGTAATGCACGGCAAAAAAAATATGAACAATAGCAATAGCCTATTTCAAAATATCATACCAAACTAAATTGTGTAATCATATTTCTCGCGAACATTTGAGCAAATAGCCATGCACATAAATTAACACTAAACAACGTTGAACTGTAAATAGTTTTTCGGAAATGGACAAAATATGTCACTGCAGTTCTACGAAGATCACATGAGATACTTTTTTTCTAAATCCGTGATGGATTTTACCCCTGGCTCCTGCAAGAAAATATTTCAAGTTTCCAGTTATTGTATTTGTAGACAGCCATTCCTCGCATGTGTCGATACAAGCAACCAGTTTTTGCAAACAGAAAATTATAATCCTTATTTGCCTGCCACCGAACACGATCCAAACCGCCCAACCATTGACACAGAAACTCTACTGGACCCAAGAACTATTTGAATGGATAATCTATCATGCACATACGTGACTTCCTACTACAATGCGAAATAGCACCTTTGCTCCATTAAGCGCTCATGAAAATGGAAAAATTAAAATCCATTTGAGCAACGGTTTTTGACGATGTGGTCGGTGCTCTTTTTGGTGCTCGTTCGGCAAAAATCCAGCAATTCGCACACGCACAGTACACACCAGCAACATAGTTCGAATGCCACGGATGCATCTATTTTTTCCCCTCAAATTTGCTATCGGATGTACAACACTATATGACAAACAATCAAGTGGAAAAATTCAACCGTAGTGATTCTTCTGGCGAGTAGCTGAGTAATCCGGACGAAACTGCTTATTTTGAATAATGGAAAAGAATTAAATATGAACATCAAAACCTGGCCCAGGTATCAAGATCTGCTAGCTTAGATGGCCAACCATCACTTGAAGGCTTAGCAACATTGGAAATAAGAGGTAACGGTTCACTCTTAGAAAAAATCATGTAAATTTAAGTCATGTTAAATCTACAACACTATAAAACCCCGAAATGATAACCTACGTGACATGACATAAAAGTAAGTTGAGGTATACAAAACGACGTTTTCCAAATTCTGCTATTGTTGAAGCAAATACAAATGCTTCTTAATGTCAGTTTTCTCAAGGATCTCAAAAGAGATCTCAAGGATTTAAAGGGCGAACACGAAATTATTGCGACACCGAAAATGTCATGCCAATTTTCTTATAATGTTTAGAATCAAACCAAAATTTTAGGGTAGTTTTATACATATATTTACTTCAAAAATCAAAAGAAAAGTATATCGATGAGCCTGGTATGATTAGGAAATTGAACGCATTTTCGCTTGATGCCCTCCATCAAAGTCTTTACAGTGTCATCCGGTACCAGTTTCTCAGTTTTTTTCCATTTTTTTAACATGTCCTTCTCGTCTTTGACTGTCTTCTTGCTCTTTCGAAGTTCCCGCTTCATCATTGCCCAATACTGCTCCACCGGGCGCAGCCCCGACAGTTTGGCGGATTCATGTCCTCTGGAACAAAATGGACAGAATTGGCCTCATACCACTCCAGGACACTTTTAGAATAGTGGCATGATGCCAAATCTGGCCAAAATAGCGGAGCTTCGTCATGCTGCTGCAAGAACGGCAAAAGGCGCTTCTCGAGGCACTCAGATTTGTAGATCTCGCCATTTACTGTGCCCTTTGTCACGAAAGGCTCACTCCTCAGTCCGCAAGAGCAGATGGCCTGCCAAATGAGATATTTGGAGGCGAACTTCGACATTTTCTTCTTCTTAAATTTGTCGTCCACATAGAACTTGCTTGTGCCGGTGAAAAACTCCAACCCCGGAATTTGCTTAAAATCGGCTTTTAGATACGTTTCGTCGTCCATCACACAGCAGCCATATTTTGTCAGCATCTTCTCGTAAAGCTTCCGTGCCCGAGTTTTAGCCGTCGATTGTTGCCGCTCATCGCGGTTTGGGAAGTTCTGTACCTTGTATGTATGTAGTCCAGCTCTCTTCCCTTGCATTCTGGACGTAGCTCTGCGACATGCCGATCTTTTTAGCCAAATCACGGCTTGAGACGTTGGGATTTGCTTTAATCATCCGCTTCACCTTTCCCTCCGTCTTTTTGTTCTCCGGTCCCGGTTTTCTTCCAGCTCCTTTGCCATGGTCCAACGTCAACCGCTCCTGGAACCGCTTCAACACTCTGGAGACGGTTGAATGGTGAATGTTCAACATTTTTCCCAACTGCCGGTGCGACAGGTCAGGAAATTCCAGGTGTTTGGAAAGAATTTGTTCTCTCGACTCGCGTTGGTTCACCTCCATTTTCGTTGAATCGAAAAACACGACTTCAAGTTTGACAGCATTTAAACAATACACATCAATGAGAAAAGTGTGCAAAATTTGGTTGATTTTTACCCAATGGTAAAAAAGTTATGCCCTGTTGAATGTGTCGCAATAACTTCGTGTTCGCCCTTTAGTTCGATTTAGCGTTAGCGAAAAATGCCAAGATGTGGTAATGAAATTTAACGAAAAATAAGTTCTTTAACACAATGGATTATAATGGTCAAAGTTAGCTCAATATTATCTTCAAGGGTCCGTTTTGTTCCTTCAACTTCAACATGCTTAGTGAAAATGCTCAAATAAAATTGTGCCAAACCCATGTCGTCGGCCTTCACTGAAAACATATACAGAAAAAGATAATTAACTTCGATAGATAAGCGTAACAATTTACCCTCGTTTAACTTCAAGTCAAGAGTAGGCGTTAACAACACAACTGGTTGTAGTCTTTGCTGAACCATACTAACAATGCTGAAATCTCTCATACAGCAAACTTGATTCAGACCAAATCTAGCATTCCTTTATGATTGTATTATGATATCGCAGATATAATTCAATGTTTCTTTGTATCTGTGTATTTGAAGTGAATACGTCATTATTGAACGTACATGTTCAGATTACTAAATATTATAACCAAACGAACTCTGTGCGTTAGGCTGCGTAGCCGTGTTTCACTGAAAAGTTTAATTCGAGAACATTCTACTTTTTACCTATTCCCCTAATTTTCCTTATTTAAAGACTGCATTTTTAATGTTGAGGACTTACGTGTTCAAGCAATGAAATTCGAATTCTTATTACATAATAATTATTATTCATTCAACATGAAGTGATCGCTTTTTAGTATATCACGGAAGAAAACGAATTTTAGCTTGTGAAACCGTGAAAACGACTGCGCTAAAAATAGGTCTGATTTTGTCATAACACCAAAGGCAAGAATCATGTAAATTTAAGGCTTGCAAATCCTAGTATTAGGTTTGGTGGTTATTTTTTAACGCTTTACGAATTTATATATGAGGTTACCTTAGGAAATGCTGTAAATATAGCGTCCAGGACGTAACTTAAAGAGTGTCGGTGTTTATTGTTTTGGATTTTAAATAAGGGTTTAGCAGCACATCAAATAGTAAATACAATTGAGTCTGGTTATTCTTTGAGTCTCAACGTATCTACATCCAACGAGGATTCCATAACTCGTATATTTCATTATTTTTAAGAGTGTTTGAGAAGTGCTATTTTGTTCATTTTAATTCTTATATTTGAACAGCTGCTGATTGCAGTATGGTTGCTACTGATCAAGTTCAGCCTTTGGATATATAAAGTTTTGGAAACTATACTTTAAAAATCGCCAGAATGATAAGCATTTTTGTTTTGAAATTTTATACAATCTATAAGAAAAAGCCATTAAAGCCTGACCGCGTTACATTTCGGACACTTTTCTTTCAGTGTAGATTTTGAATTATTTCACGGATCATTAAAACGTTTCGCTTACATAACAGCTGAAACTCTCCGCTTTAGTTAGTGGTACAACATGTCTACATTCTTGTTACATTCAGTAAAATGGCGTCGAATCAAGTGACAGTGCGCCAACATATTTTGTACGAACGGCAGCAAAATCCGATTTTTTTTTATTAATCATTTATTTATACAGGCTCAATCGAATCAACTTTACAGAGCCAAGTTTGCATATTTGTATACATCATGTAAAATCCGAATTTATCAGTACGCGATCTTACCAAGAAACTAAAACCACCGAAAAGTACCGTGTTTTGTGTTTGAAAATCATTTGACCAGCACTTAACTGCGAATCGGAAGTGGAACTAGTCGAAAAGTATGCTCCCGACAAATTGACAAGAAGATGGTAGTCATTATTGATAGAAATCTTTTTTTTCTGTGCGAAATGTGGCTCGCAAAGTTGGGTAGTCAATATCATACGTACAAAAAGTGATGACAAGCAAAATTTTATTATAATGGACGACGAATCATTTGTGCTCGAAGACTTTAAACAGCTTCCGGGTCTGGCTTTTTATACCGCAATCGAAAAGAATGCCGTTGCTGAGCATATCCCGACAAAGAGAGTGTCAATATTCCCGAAGACGTATTTAATTTGGCTGGCCACATGTAGTTGTGGTCGAAAATCTAAATGTGTCGTCTCTACCGGCACTATCAATAAAAGTGTGTACGAGAAAGAATGTCTGCAAAAGCGGTTGCTACCGTTTATCAAAAGCCTCTCCAGCTCTGGTTTGGTCTGATTTGGCCTCTTGTTACTATGCGAAATCCGTCCTAGAATGGTATAAGGTACAACATGTCGAATACGTGCCAAAAACAGCCAATCCACCAAACTGTGCACAACTTCGCCCTTTAGAGAAGTACTGGGCTCTAGTTAAACGGAAACCCTTCGAAACTAAGAAGAAAGCAAATAATACCGATGATTTCGAAAGAAGATAAAGGCTCGTTACGGCGGGTGCATCTGAGGGTACCGTACGGAATCTGACGGCGAGAATTTTGCAGATAGAAGGATTACCATCTCAATCAACTGGTTGTAGATATAACTCTTCTACTGTAAAATAAACAATCTGTTTTGTTAATATATGCTCTTATATGGTATGAAACGTTCATATTTCTTTTTATCTGGTGAAATGTTATCAATACATCTTTTTGTATAATGCACGAAATGAATTTTCGTGAAGTCCAGCCAATCGCTGATTCTCTTTTATCGTACTCAGGCATGTTGGTGTTGCGGCTGGGTTGAGAGGGAATCATTTATTCATCCCAAAACAAAATTCAAGGCACGGTCAAGAATTTTAACTTCATACTGATTAATCAAGTATCTTCTCACGAGTGTTCGTGGCAGAGATCAACCACGGATTCAAAATCAGCTCTTACCTAGAATACAGGATCGGTACCCAAGTCCGAAACATTAAAAAACGCTGGATAACTCCACGTGGCTGGGTTTTCTTTTTCAATTACATTTCGAGTCGATAAAGTAGATCTGTCATTCATTCATGCAACCACCAGAGAAACGCTTCTTTATAGCTGGTAATAAAATATTCTTAGCTTTTTAATTTATTCCGTACAATGCACTAATGTTCTTTCTGTGTCAACAAAAGGTTAGTGCTTTTGACAGTTGCGCGTGTAGCATTAATTACGAAGGTAGCTTCTTTTTTTTTTCTTATTCCTTCATTTTCGAGATATTCAGCCTTGGACTGGTTCATCTTCGTCGTAGTCACTCAAATACCTTTTGGGTATTTTCGTAACTTACCTGGGGTGAGATTCGAACTCGTGACTTTGGCGTGAGAGGTATGGATGCTAACCACTACGCCGGGGTCACTCCCTAGGTAGCTTCTAAAAGTTCAAATCAGTTTCGTCACAGAAAACAACGAATAGATTTGTTAGTCCTACCTTCGGTTTCGTAATATGAACTAAAATTAATTTTCAGTGCATGTCCCAAAACCCAAGTCCTAACCGTTTCAGACTACAGAATATCAAATCTAGCAAATAAGAATTCACATAAATCATGATTAACCTCGCTATCCAAGAAGATATAATGATAGATTCTCTCTTGATCTATCGATAATAAGTGTGACTTTACAAAACATTCCTATGGTGTATTTCGACAGGTCAGTAGATAAACACGTCAAAAATCTAGTACAATGTTGCGTTGGCACGACGATGGAAACAAAAGTTATGAAAAAAGCATCTCCCATTATTTCTTGGGACCTTTTAACACAAAATCGCGTGAGTTCTATTCGATTGTTTACTCTACTTAAACAGCCAGAAAGCAATTAATATGAACAAATTTATTGCTGAAATGAAGTTATTTGGTAAAATTGCAACCTCTCTTATTTCAAGAACCATTTCCAACAAAACATTTTTGTAACGTTTGCATTAAAAAAATGGAACGAAAATTGACGATTTGTCATGGGTTCACCTTCACCCGCACTGACGAAACCACCCATGCGGCATCAATCATAGAGTGCCCATGAGTCATCAGACAAAATTGTCAGCTTTATAAGTCGAACTCAAACCGTGATGGCAAAAACAGTGAAGCAACTCCGTTGAGAAGTGTGCGCGTTCAAAGAACGGCACCCCGCCGCGTCAAAAACGGACATCGTGCGGCACTTCGTGGACGCTGGATACGCCCGTGCCGGCATCTACAACATCTTGGCACTATTAGACAACAATCAGAGTATTGAAAGAAAGCCCGGTTCCGGAAGGTCGAGCTCCGAAGGATGCTCAAGAGGAAGACCGAGGGAAAAGTGGCTACATCGCTGCGTGCGCTTGACCGGAAGGTCGGTTCAACCGGCCAAACAGTGAAAAAGTACCTGGGGAACATGATCATACATGTCAGGAAGCGGACGTCGCGTCCACTGGTTACAGGCAGCTGCAGGCAATGACAAAGCGGCAGGGACTGAATAAGATGGTCAACTCGATTTTCCCGGCGAATCGCGATGTAGCGGTGGTGATGGACGACGAGACCTGTGTCACCCTGGATGGCAACGACTGCCAGGGCACTTCGTATTTTGCTTCCCCCACGAAGGAAGTTAGCTCCGAGGTGAAGGTCATTTCACACACCAAGTTCTCCAAGACGGTGCTGCTATGGCTGACAATCAGCGAGAAGGGGATGTCAAAGCCGCTCTTCTTTCGCTCCGGACTGGCCGTGAACGGGGAAATTCGTAGAACGAAATGCCTGCCGGAAGTTCCTTTGTTCATCAAGAGATACCATATGGGCGAAGACTGGCGTCGGCCCACTAAGTACTCGAAGCGGCTTAGTATACGGTGCAGGGCACTTGGTTTGCCTGCACCGCACCGTACAGACCTGCACCTGAGGGAAATTGATTACTTGGCGAACCTGCTCAACGTCCCCCAGCTGCGTCCCATCAAGATTTTCTCGGCCAATCTGAAGCGTAACATCTACTCCAACAATTTTGTCGTGAAAACTGAGAAGGAATTGATAAATTAAACAAAGAAAGAACTCGAAAACCTACACGCATGGCGAGTGTTCCGGTTAACTGCCAGAAGGCAGCTCGCAGGGGCGTAATATTTTTTTGCAAGTAAGCTTAAATAATTTCCTTCCCTGGGATTTTTTTTATAATCATTTATTTGAATAGGCTCAATCGAATCAAATTTACAGAGCCAAATTTTCATATTATTATACATCATTCATCTTAAAACTAAAGTTAGGGAGTTACTCGCGGGCATCTCGAGGTTAATAGGAATTACAAATTACGGATGGGAAAGAGGGTGGGAATTTAAAGTATGGTTTACATAACACATTTATTTTATATTCTAAATTATTGAAACACTTATGACTATAAAATTTATGGTTTTCTTTTGACTTGAAGATTTTTTGAAAAAGAAAAAAAAACACACACACATACACAGATAAAATAAACTTAAAGTTAACATACAGGTTAAACTAACTACAATCTTTGGTTGTCTACCTTGAGCCCGAAGGGAATCATAAAGCCCCGATCTGACTCCACGATGCTCATCACAAGACCAAACAACGTGATCTGCGTCCTGATAGCCTTGTCCACACTCACAGATATTGCTGTCGCTCAGCCCAACCCGGTATAAATGAGCGTTCAAAGAATAATGATTGGACATGAGGCGAGACATGACACGAATGAAGTCTCGACCCACATCCATACCCCTAAACCAAGATTTTTTCGACACCTTTGGGATGATAGAATGTTGCCATCGCCCCAAATCTCCTTTACTCCATTTATACTGCCAGTTGACGAGTGACTGTTGACGAAAAAAAAGAAAAAAAATCGTTGAAGGCGATTTGTTGATCATAAATATCGCCTTCCATAGCGTCCACCTTTGCAAGCGAGTCCGCTTTCTCATTGTCTGGAATTGAACAATGAGATGGGTGATGATAAAATAACGCGAAGATAAAGCACTTAGGAGCTCCTGTATTTTCATGAGAAAATACGAGGAGTGCTTTACCGGCCTCAAGGAGCGAATAGCCTCTATAGAACTGAGACTATCCGTGAAAAAGTACTGATCCGGTGTTAATTAGGCAACAATTTCTAGCGTAAAGTGTATTGCCGCTGATTCAGCGACATATACGGAACAAGGAGCATGAAGTTCACGATTGGCGCTTTAAATTTCATTTAATATTCCAAAGCCTGCTGACGCCTCTATCAAAGATCCGTCAGTGAAGAACGGTTTAGTGGAATCAACTTGGCAAAAATTTGCAGCAAATATCACCGGAGCAATCATAGGACGATGATGCTCTGGGATGCCATGAAGCTCCTGCTTCATGTAGAAATCAAAATGAACCGAATTGTCGAAATTGGAGAAGCAAACACGATTGGAAATGTTAGGCGAAGGGCTGACATAATGTGTTATGTACAAATGGCACAAGGTCATGAAGCGGGTTTGAGGATGCAACTCAAGGAGCTTCTCAAAATTTTCGATTACCTGGGGGTTCATAACTTCACACCTGGTGAGGAGCCGGAGAGATAATTCTGAAAACCGATCCGAGAGTGGCAACATGCCAGCCAGCACTTCAAGACTCATGGTGTGAGTCGAGTGCATGCAACCTAACGCGATACGAAGACACCGATACTGAATACGTTCCAGTTTAATGAAGTGCGACCGAGCCGCTGACTGAAAACAAAAACTACCGTATTCCATAACCGACAAAATCGTTGTCCGGTACAACGTTAGAAGATCTTGTGGATGAGCTCCCCACCAGGTTCCGGTAATTGTGCAGAGAAAGTTGATCCTTGGCTGGCACTTTCGCTTCACATACTCAATATGGAATATCCAGGTGCACTTAGAATCGAACCAGACCCCAAGATATTTAAAGGATATAGAATGAGTTATCGGCTTACCCCAAATTTGAAGCTTCGGTTGTGCTGGGTTATGCTTCCTAGAAAAAACTACCAACTCAGTTTTCTCCGTAGAGAATTCGATACCTAGAGCCCAAGAAGACAAATTGTCTAAGGTATCCTGTAAGGGTCCTTGCATATCGACCCCATTGGGTCCCGTGACGTACAGTTGTCACCTAGACAACCGTCAATGTCTTTGACATAGAAATTATACAAAAGGGGGCTTAAACATGATCCCTGGGGGAAACCCATGTAGCTAAATCGTGAAGCTGTAGAGGTTCCATGAGAGAAACTCATATGTTTCTCTGGAAGCAAATTGTACAAAAAATTATTCATTAATGGTGAAAAGCCACAAGCGTGGAGTTTATCTGAGAGAACTTCAACAGATACTGAATCAAAAGCCCCCTTGATATCCAAGAATACAGAAGCCATTTGCTCTTTTTTAGCAAAAGCTAACTGAATATCTGTGGAAAGCAATGCGAGACATTCGTTCTTTCCCTCACCCCTACGGAAACCATATTGAGTATCTGAAAGCAGGTTGTTCGTCTCAACCCATTTGTCCAGACGGAAGAGGATCATTTTCTCCAACAATTTGAATACAGGATAACATCGCGATAGGTCGATAGGAGTTGTGGTCGGACGCGGGCTTACCAGGTTTTTGAATGGCAATAACTCTCACCCGTCTCCAATCATCCGGTACAATGTTGAGTTCCAGAAACTGATTAAGCAAGTTCAACACGCGCCTCTTTGCGACGTCTGGGAGGTTCTTAAGCAAGTTGAACTTTATCCTATCAGCCCCTGGAGCCGTATTGCCACACGAAAGGAGTGCGAGAGAGAACTCTACCATTGAAAAAGGTTGGCTGATCTCATCTATCGAATTCGTTGTTTCGCGAGGAATCATCCGTGCCGGCACCGAATCTGGACAAACTTTTCGCGCGAACTTGAGGATCCATTGGTCCGAGTACTCCTCGCTCTCGTTGTTCGTAGTTCGGTTACGCAACCTTCGCGCCGTGTTCCAAAGAGTACTCATCGACGTTTCGCGCGATAGCCCGTTCACGAATGTTCGCATGGGAAATTTATCGAAAGCAATAATCTGTCTTAACTTTTTTTGTCACCATCCGAAAAAAAATCCATATTTTTAATGCAACCGTTATCTACTGATTTAGATCAATTTTCCCTAGATAGCTTAGGGTGTCCCTACAAAAATTTTTTTTTTTGTTCTAACTTTTTTATTTCAAATTTTCCAACAATGTTGTCTTTAGATGGTTTTTTATAACTTAAAAAGATACAACTTTTGACGCTTCTCATTCATAAATCCTGCCGATATATGTTGCCGTTAGTGAGTAATTAAAAAACTTATTTATCTCCAGTTTTCAGATATGATATGCAATAATAGAAATCCTTTCATATGCTGTTGAGAAATATTTTTTTTGTCTGCCCCAACTAGAGAAATCAACATTTGAGAAAAGTCTATTTTATTTTCAAAAACCATAGTAGCTTTTGTTTTTAGCACACCAAAAGTTGTAAATTTGATTGATCTAGAATCAATGAAGAGGCAACTTTGATGGAAATTTTTAAATAAAAACGTTGCATCAAAATAACTGTTTTTTACAGGGGCACCCTAAGCAACGTATGGAAAAATGCTCATTCAAAAGGAACAGAAAAATTTATTCAATCAAAGTTGCTTAAAATTATTTAATGTATGCCTTTATAAAAAAGTAAGATTTTCGATTTCTCGGAAAATAAGGACCACCCTAGTTTTTATTCACACCCAAAAAAGTGCCATGTTATTAGAAACAACGAAGAAGACAACTTTGCTACAAAACTTCAAAACTCAAAAACTTAGGCTTAAAATGTATCTTTCCCGCTAAATTCTGTTCTGGACCACAGCGAGCCGTCTCACCTCATACGACACGCAGAATAATCCTGACTGATTGCAGCATGACAGCTAGAACACTCAAATATGAGCTTCATATCCCGAGTAAAGTCTAATATCATAAAGATAGCAATTCGAAAACTTATTTTGATACCAACAGAAACTTGAAATCGTCGACGTCGGTGGTGCAGTGGTAAGCGTGACTGCTTCCTTGGCACCCCAGTGGGTCTGGGTTCAATCCCAGTCAACGTCCGTGGTTTTTCTAAGGCGAAAAAATCTGGTCACGTCTTTCTTCAGAAGGGAAGTAAAGCCGTTGGTCCCGGTTCATAGTCATAAGTCGTTAGGTAGGGTCCAGGTGGTGGAGGCGTCTCCCTGGCGTTGGTGATTGTCAGCTTGTGAGGAAATAGGCCGACGGAAAAATTTAATTTCCCTTCACAATTGTCAAATTGTATATTCAATTTAGTTTTCATATTGCTGTAATGTTTTGTTAATTTTTCATTGAGAAAAGTAGTTTTGTTTGAAAATTAGAAATATCCTTCTTCTAAGCAAAGTTGTCTTCAGATGATTTTTATTATTTTGTTACTTGAAAAGATAAAACTTTTGACATTTCAGTCTAGCCAATATCTCTTACCGTAAGCGAGTGATTAACGATTTTCATATTACGTTCTCTTAAAATATGTTCAAATTTTAAAACGATTACTTTTCTCCAGTTCACAGATATGATATGCAAGAATAAAAATCTTTTGAAATGCTATTGAGAATTTTTGTTTACCCTAACTAGAGAAAAAAACATTTTAAAGGCCTATTTTAATTACAAACACCATAATAATTTTGTTTGACATACGATCAAGACGAATTCAGCACACAACAAGTTGTAACTTGTATTGTTCTAGAATCAATGGGAAGACAAATTTGGTGAATTTTTTTAAATAAACAAGTTACAGCCAAATAACTGATTTCTTAGGCACACCGAAGTTGTGGAAGATATGCTCTAATTGGGTAATTTCAAAAGGTACAGAAAAATTTATTTAATCAAAGTTACTTAAAATTATTTAATCTGCATCTTTTCCGAAAAAAATGTATGTCTTGATATCTGAAAATAAAAAAGTTAAATTTTTTATTTCTCTGAAAATAAGGACCACCCTAAATTTCATTCACACCAAAATAAGAATCTTGTTATAAGAAGCAACTTTGTAGACGAAAATTTTACTCCAAAACTTAGCCTGAAAATGTATCTTTCCAGCTAAATTCACATTCTGGACCATTTTGCATTGGCATCAATATGAAATACCTTTATTTTCAAAATTTGCCCCACAATGCATCTCCTTATCTTTAAAATCTGTTATAAGAGAGCTAAATATCGGAATAATCATGTTCATTATTGAATATCTTTTGAATATAATATAAAATATAAATATAAAGGTAATATAAAATTTTCTATAAACCAGGCAATTTACTGTTAGACAAAGTTGTCAGCTTCTGAAAAAGCTATCGGTAAACTAATCCACTTGAGTCGAAATGGCACCAATGATCGCCAATCCCTTTCGAAAATCCCATTTATCACAAACCTCTAAATACATTGAACAACTCACCTCGCACCCCAACCTTCGCTCAACGCCACCTCTACTAGACCTCTAATGCCAAAACATCCGGAATCCGGATCAAACGCACCAAACCTCTCAACACCAGACCAGACCATGACTCAGCCTCCACGGCAATGGTGATGGTGACCGACGGGCCTACAGTCTTCAACTTTGCGGTCAAGTACGTTCATTACATAAGGCCACCATGACTGCCTACGGTGAACGGTGTGTCGCAGCGGTCACCTCGAGGAATGCTTTGAAGATCATTCCAATCGTGACAAATCTTCAAAGTGCTGCACTGAACCCATCCCTTTCAACAGTTGCGCTCACTTATTTATTTTTTAAGATTCATTTAGCATTCATAATCCCGCGGACGAAACATGTTAATTCAATTAAGTTACACTCACAGCTTTGCAAATTGTGCTTAGCTATGAGATTCAATTCGATTGTATGGATTAGTAGCCGCGGTCAAGCAGTGCGGTTTCATAATGCTTGAAATCAATTTGTTCTCACATAGTCAAACGACGCTGCCTTGTTTTCGCAAAGTAGAGCAAAGGAAATCTAAATGCGCAACGTTAACCAAGCTACACACAACACCCCTCATCGACATTAGGCATTTGGCGATCGTGCCTCGCGGGTCACTAACTATGAAACATATACTGGAACGAAAATCCCTGAAGTTCAGGGTCGGGCACCGTTCAAATAAGCAAACAAACTTTAATGGATCAGTGTTGCTGCGTATTTACCTACATTGGAACCTGTTTTCAAAGTTTACTATTTTTACGTCTCTTTCTCTCCTTCCCAGTTTCCTGCTCTGGCATTAATAGGTGAGTGAATACGGTGATCATGATGAACGATCAACAATCAAGCAGTGGCTCTACCCAGGCAAATAAGATCCTTTCGCTGTGCTGGAGTGCCGGAACTGTGGCAGCTTCCTATTACGATGTTGATCAGATGGAGATTTATGCCATTCAGCAAGCTGTTGATCAGAGACCCCAATATGCGCTGGTTAGAAATTTGATTCGACAGTATAATCCTTTGTTTTATTTGGTTTCGGGAGCACGAGAGTTTTTGGAAGATGTTCATGAGATTTTGAGCCTGCCGGATGGAACGATCCTGCAGAATTTGAATGCTGGGAGTATAACAGTGGAAGAGAGGGCCCGATATTGTGACTTTGGACCAAAGGCAATCAAGGCTAGTGCAGTGAAATTATTGGCTTTGAATCTAACAGGAATTCCTCAGCACGCAACTGAAGCAGAGCGCCGGTTATTCATGGAGAGTGCCGTACCGTTCAATCAGGACTTATTGATCCATGCTGTAGGTTGCCTCTTGAAATTGTTGGATGGCCTGGGTTCAGAAAATGAACGACTCGTGATCTCAAATATTAATGTTCTTACTCCGGAGACTCTGTTGATTATTGATGAAATGTCCTACCAAGGTTTGCAGATATTTGAATCACGTCTGCATCCCTCTGGTTTCAAGCGAAACATGGAAAACAGTTCTTGTTCCCTATTCAACCTTTTGAACCGATGTTCGTCCAAAATTGGCAAAACAGAGCTGAAGGTCGTCATGCAACAACCGATTCGGGATATGGTAGAACTGAATCGACGATTCAATACGGTGGAATGGCTTATTCACACCCAAAATAGCAGCATACCAGATGAAATGCGCAGTTACATTTCAAATTTAACCCGAATACAGCCATTGTTCAGGAAGATCGCTTCAAAACGAGCAAAAAATAGCGAATGGAAGTCACTGAAAAAGAACATTTACTACGTGTATCTACTTTGTAAGCTTTGCTTCGCAGTTAGAGAACCATCCAACGACAGAACTCCAATTGCTGATCTGGCGGAGTTTGTTTCGCAGCCAAATGGTACGCTTAAGCAACTGCTCTTCACCCTGGACGAGGTTGTCGATCTGGTACGTGGAGAACGGGATAACAGATTCACTGTTAAAGTTGGCATCGATCAGGAACTGGACGTCCATAGACGCCAACTAGATGAAACGCAAATAGCCCTGCTGGAAACCTCACGTTTAGATATCGAAAATCTTCCAGTCGATGCAAACGACGTCTTTGTGACTTTCCTGCCAGGGTATGGCTTCGTGTTCAGTGTCACTCGGAATGGTGACCTTCAGAAACTATCCGGTACATCAATGAACATGGTGTACCAATCAGATAGCACCGTGTACTTCCAAAATAACCTATGCCGAGAACTCAATACAACCTTCGGTAATTTGTTGGCTTCCGTTAGCGAACGTGAGCAGTTGCTGCTCGAAAAACTCGTCGCCTACATTGAACGAATTCTATTAGAATTGATAGAAGTTTTCAATATCGCTGCGAAGCTAGATGTATTGCTAGCTTTTGCCTCAGTTTCCGAATCTCAAAAGTTTTCACGACCCGTGATAAGTGATCGGAAAATTCTCAACATCAAACAAGGACGGCATCCACTGCTGGAGCAAATCAAACCATACCGAGCAAACGATACCGATCTAAGCTCCAATAGTGAATGCTTTGTTAAAATTTTTACATCAGCCGAACCCTCGGGGAAAACAGTCTATCTGAAAGAAATAGCTATGATTTGCTATCTAGCGCACATTGGTTCTTTTGTTCCCGCACAGTCAGCTACCATTGGATTGCTGGATTCGCTGTACTCACGACTGGACTTTCCAGAATCAGTCTACAGCGGTAAGTCGTCGTTCATGGGTGAACTGTACCAGATGTCTAACATCCTCTCAAATACCACAAGCCGTTCTTTGGTACTAATCGATGAGTTCGGTAAAGGAACAACCTATTCCGAAGGCAAGTCGCTCCTGATCTCCAGTTTGGAACATTTGCTAAAAAGAGATTCGGAAGTTCCAATCACAATCGTGGCGACGCATTTCACTGCTATATCGGACTATCTCCACGATTATCGCTTCCTGCGTATCTATGTTACCCAACCCAATAATTCCACCAATCAAAACCAAGACCGACTATCAGTCAATACCAACCAACAGTAAGTCTTCCCTTGAACTTCGCCCACCTTCTCTCAAACCCATCTCTATAATAAACATCTATTTCCAGCCATCAAGAACTCATCACCTCCGCCATTCAATCACTGACCCTAACCCTGATGAAAAAATTCCTTGACAACGACCGGACCGATTCAGCTCTTATCATCCAGCTGTACCGGTCCGTTCCCATCACGCAAGTTCCCGTCCGCCGCAATTGAAGGGCATCCCGCGTACGATAATTGTGGAACCTCGCCGACGTTTTGGTACCAAATATACACTCTGATTTATTTACCTTTCATTACTTGTGGACAGTTTGTGATTACCACTAGATTATTCATCCTCCAAATCACACACCACTGCGGAGCGGAGCCTTTGGCAAGGACAGCGAAAACATTTATCTAGTTCTCACCGTGCGACCTTCTAGGCCGGGTCCCTGTTGTCGACCCGTTGTTGTCTTATTCCAGCCATCCTCGTCACCGTGAAACGACGTACACGCAGTATGTCAGTGGACCGCATACATGTGGACTGTTCGACAAAGATTTCAATCAATAGCGCATGACGGCACTGATTCACCTGTCTATAATTAATGAAATATTGATTATTCCATACTATTTTTTCCCCCTGTCGTTCACTCATCGCTTATAAATCCAGTGGAAACATCGTTGGCTGGCTGACCGACTGAAGAGCGCAGACCACGTGTGTAATGAGGCGGTGCTGTTGACAGCGAAGAAGTCGAAGCAGGTCCTACATTACTTTCAATTTTATTTCCATTGATGTTCCATTGGCGGGTGGTCGTGCGTGTATGCGGGGTCATGTGCGATATGCTCCATAAGTGATGAAGAAATTCCGTTCGTAGCTGTAATAGGAAATTGATCGCACATTGGCTTTCCTTTTCTTTCCTAGTGACGGCAAAGAATGATCAATTATTGAGCACAACTCGCTCTTTGGCAGTTTCTATCAAGATTTTTTTTTCACAAAATGGGATTTAACTATTTAATATTCAATCCAGCGGACGAATTTTCAATTTCGCCTGCAACTATCAAATAACAGGAAAGATCCTTGTAAAAGATGGTTTCTCACAGAAAGCACAAAAATGGTTTGTGAAAATGTTTGGGTAAAAGAAGCAGCCCAATGGGGTCGTACGCAAAAGTGACGTAGGACTAAAGTTTTGTCCAGTTAGAATCCGTAAATACTTACAGTCACCGCCAAAATAAAGTGCCCACTTTTCTAATGAACACATTTCATCTCTGAAGTCATTGAAAAACTCATTATATCGTATTCATATATTTTTCTAAGCATGATAATATTCATTAATTGTTATGTTATGTATTCTCCGTGCGAGGAGTAACGATTATGATGTAGAAGGAGATGTTCGCTCATCACCATGAGGCACCAAGAGTGAACAACAATGTTTTTGGCTAGAATGAAAGATGTGAAGAGAAAGTGTTGAAAGGTCCGTCAGAGTGCGGCAGGTAGGAAAATTAACAGATGTTTTAGAAAATTGAGCGAAAGGGCATGTATCCAATGGTACTCGAACCGTGGACGTCAATCTTTGCCTAACATCCCACTGCGGGGTAGGTTGTAGCGACGGAACAAGTCCGCCACTTCAACAGGCAAAAATTGACGCATGGAAAGACGCTCATGTACCACTGTGGCTTGTATAGTTTATTCTTAGCGATCTATAGCGATTACTGATGCGCACATGGAAGAGGAACTATCTCCTTTTTTGGGTTTGTTTTGATTCGCATCGACTGACGATCACTACAGATTTTTCTCGTCGTCTCCAACGTCATAATAAAGTGCCCAATTGAAAATATATTATGTTTATGTAATTTTTACATCCAAACGCCCCTCGTATTCAATTTATTTGACGTTTCCAAGTGTTTGTTGATCTTCTTACGGATTTCAGTTGTCGGTCAGAAAGATTCAGTGCGAGGTATCTAAATAACCATGGATAATACGGTGGCAAGCAAAACTATTCCCTTGCAGATCCGAAAATGTGTTATTCATGACATCGAGAAGGGTAAATCGCGTCGCAAGATTGCTGAAAAGTATGGATACAGCAAAGCAGCGGTTACCAAACTTTTCGCAAAGTACAAAACCTATTGTTCAGTAGCTGATCGCCCAGGAAGGGCAAGGAAACGTGGAACAGATTCCCGAACAGATGCGAGAATCATTCGAGAAATTAAGAAAAATCCGAAGGTTACCCTCAGGGAGAACAAAGAAGTGATTCAACAGCCGGACAGTACTCTGCGTAGAAGGATCGCTGAACACGGTATGAAGAGCAGGTTTTGTAAGAAGTTGCCTTTAATTAACAAAGTCAACAAAGCAAAACGACTCAAATTTGCTCGAGAACATACTGATAAACCTTAAGAATATTGGAAGACTGTTTTGTGGACTGATGAGTCCAAATTCGAGTTGTTCAACAGCAAAAAACGAGCTCGTGTATGGCGTAGACCTGGAGAGGCGCTTCATGATCGACATATCCAGGGCACAGTTAAGCATGGTGGAGGAAACGTGATGGTGTGGGGGTGCTTTTCTTGGGCGGGTGTTGGTGCTTCGGTAAAAATCGATGGTATTATGACAGCAGATTCCTACATAGACATATTGCGTGCGAATTTGGAGGTTTCGTTGGTTAAAACTGGGCTGGAAAACAAATTTGTGGTCCAGCAAGATAATGACCCAAAACATACCGCGAAGAAATCAAAGGCATTTTTCCGTTCCTGTCGTATTAAACCTATGGAATGGCCCCCACAGAGTCTTGATCTGAACCCAATAGAGAATCTGTTGGCCATATTGGATTCACGAGTTACCAACAAACATAATTATTTTCAAGCTCTTGAGAACGCCTGGGAAGATCTTGACCCACAACACCTGAAGAATATGGTGGAAAGTATGTCGAAACGTTTACAAAAACTGTTGAAGGCCAGTGGAGGACACATCAACTACTGATCACTCAACATACTGGATCTACATATTGTTTTTTTTTAAAGAAAATAAGAAGTGGGCACTTTATTTTGACATGCATAATTTCTACTATAGTTTGATCTTTCTTGAAGAAAAAAATGAATTTGCAAGACAAGTGTTTTTTTTATGTACCAGGCAAGAAAAGAACATAATATATATGCCATCAAAACAACAAAACTTAGAATCTTTCACTTATTTTACAGTTTGCTGCACAAAAAGGAGAAACTAGGGTAGGTGTGCACTTTTTTCTGGCGGTAACTGTATAATGTTGCAGTTGCACGGAAAGTGACCGCTGCAACAAATCTTTTACAGCGATTTGTTAACCTAGGCGCCCACTTTCTGTGGTATAAATTTCACGGTGTTTCGTGCTGTGAGTCAAAAGTTATTCCAGATGATAATCCAACGTGGTCCGCAATAAAAATAGCAAAAACGTTGAAAATCGTCAAACCAACCATGTATGCGAGTGGAGCGGAAGAGCATGGATTGAGTGCCTCAAAGTAAGCGTCGTAGTGGAACATATGACCGCAAGCTGAACCAAAAGGTGTTGAGAACCGTCAGAGCAAATCCTGGGCTATCAGATAATGAAATCGCACAAAAATACGGTGCTGCTCGCAGTACCGTTCGAAGAACTAGTTTGCGAGCAGGATATCGTTCTTATCGAGCTAGCAAGCACCAAACCAGAACGTTGAAGCAAAGTTTCGTCACCAAAACTCGAGTTCGTAAATTGTACCAGCTGGTTTTGACGAACTACCAAGGATGCCTGCTCACCGACGATGAAACCTATGTCAAAATGGATTTCGGACAGCTTCCTGGCCAAACATTCTACATGGTGACGGCACGAGGAGATGTTCCTACGAAGTTTAAGTTTGCTTTTACGGACAAATTTGCCAAAAAATTGATGATTTGTGTTCGTGACGAATAAGACGATGGACTTAAAGCTGTACAAGGAAGAATGCCTCAAAAACCACGTACTATCTTTCATCAAAGCCCATAACGGTCCCGTGAAGTTTTGGCCAGATTTGGCGAGTTGCCACTACATCCGGGAAGTCATCCAGTGGTACCGCGATAATAACGTAGATTTCATCGATAAAAACATAAATCCACCCAACTGCCCGCAATTCCGGCTCATCGTGAAATTTTGGGCATTAAATAAGCGGAAGCTTAAGAAAGTGGAAAAACGGCTCGGGACGCGACTCAGATGAACCAAATGTGGAACAAATGTGCCAAGGAAGTTGACTCCGGAAGTTTGCAGCATTTGATGGGAGGAATAAAGAAGAAATGTTGGCGAATTTTCATTAGAAACGAGGGAGACATGATTTGTATTGATATTTTTTTCCTTTGATTACGAATCACCTTTGTTTTGATGTATTAAACTTATTTGTACGTCAATCCATTACCGAGATACAGATGATTTTATTATTCCGGATTTTAAATTGACAAAGCTTTACGTAGCAATGTGAAATAATGTTATTATTTTTGAATTACCTGTTTTAGAAACGAGACAACATTGATCGATTGGGATAAGCGATTATCTGTCCAAGGCTTGCCAAAAATCAGTGGGATTGTGTATAACATGATTCTAATGGAACATTGGCATAAATAAGTAAGTATGATAGAAAATTCTGTGATTTGCACTTTAAAAATCATTTGGCCCTAAAATTGGACAGTGATGATTATGTTGATATCATCGTCCAGCTAGAGATCATTATCTTTATCGCTTTGTAGATGATGGAGGGTCTGTTTGGGATTCCAAGGAAAATTATCAATGATATTTTTGAAAATTGATTTGACACCAAACGAACGAAAATCTCCAACTAATATGAAGAAAATCAATCGAGCAACGATAACATTAAAAGCGCTCAATGAGCATCAATTATTCGTGACGGCCAATATTTTTCAAGTTTTAATTCGGCCCCTACACTTGCCGATGAACGTAGTCTAGGTCAAAATAGCTCAGATGTGGTCCTAATGGAACGTTACACCAGCATTAGGAAGTGATTATATGAAAAAATATTTTGTTTACTCTTTAGAAAAAGGGCCGTTTGGCTAAAGTGACGATACGGTTATATCTGATACGATGGTAGACACGGCTTCTATCGTTATGGCATGGAAGATACCCAGAAAACCAATAAGCAGTTTCAAAGCGTCTTTACGGCAGCCAATCAAGCAATTAAGTCGCCTTAAATGCAACATAAAGGCCACTTTTGGCCCAATATACGGCTGCTTTACTGCAATGCTATGATAATGCTTCATTAATGCTATTTTGCATTCGAAATGCTTATTACAGGCTACAAGCATTTAAATAGCATTTGAAATGAAACTTTAAAACAGATAGCATTCAAGATGCTGGTTTAATGCTAATATAATGCTTGTAGCATCTGAAATGCAGATTTAGGGTTGATTTACTGCATATGCAAATGCTTATTGGTTACCTGGGTGATATGGGATCTGTTAGGGAATATAATTTTAATAATTGATTGGATGAAAGTCTCTCAAATAGACAACAACAACACAACCAACATTAATAATTGTTCACCAGCCACACCAAGTGCTCAACACGCCGATAGCAGTCGACGGGGACCAAATCCCCATAATAAAGTCCATAAAAATCCTGGGAATTACTTTCGACCGTCTTCTCAGCTACGTCCCACACTTCGATAGGGTTCGAGAGAGCTGTAAAAGCAGACTTAAACTGCTAACGAAGTTGGCTGGGAAACACATAAACTCTTAAAGAGATACTAGATACTAGTAAATTATTAAAGCCATCATTAATTCGCGGCTAACCTAAGGACTGCAGGCCACGGTGATGAGGATTGATAGCCTAAAAACGGAGCAAGCTAGCACCAGTTTATCAAATAGCGATCCGAACTACCACCGGTCTTCTACCTTCAACCCCGACAGTGCGTGGAAACAGGAATTCGAGAAGTTCATTCTAAGAGCAATATGCCACCGGACCATCGGATTCTTCGAAAAGACCTCCGGGCCGAACGGGGAAGTCAGCGTCTTCGCAGTGGCTCTCCACGGAAACCGCCGATCAAGTTCTCCCACCGATGTCCAGGATCCATTGGTATGGAGCCAGGGGCTGGGAAATGCTAAAAACAAGAACTGACCCGTCAATCACCAATCAATTCAAATCAGGTTCCAACAAGGTTGCCATCAGATAAAAAGGTAGCTGAGCTGCAATCAACCAGCTATGCAAATCACCTGTTCTCGCCTCCCTGGTCACCTGTTATCGCCTCCCAGACCAGGGCATCGTTTTCTCTGTGGAAGCAGAAGCGGCTCTGATTGCTGCAACAACACCAGCCGATGTACCTGTTGCCATACTTACGGATTCAGGCAGCGTAGTGGCTACAGTAAAGTTGGACAATGCCAGAAATCTTTGGATCCAAAAGGTTCAACGGAAGTCATCAACAAATACATCGTTCATATTCCAGTTCCAGTTCATTCCAGAATTCCGAGAAATGGTGACCTAGCAGCTTCCGGAACTCGACAGGCACTTTACACATATCTGGTCCCAGCTCCTGACATTAAATCGTGGGCAACCAAGTCCATTGAGAACAAATGGTCCGAAAAATGGATATGTACTGGGCAAGGAGGAACCAGGGAATTCTTCACACGGAGGATTAAAGGAGATATCATCAAGTAGAAGGACTCCACCGAAGGATCACCGGGAACAGCGGAAGTTGTCAAGACTAAGGACCGGACACGTGGGCTTTGCCTATAACATGGGTGGTGGCGGGGAATTTAAAATCATGTGTCCAGTATGCAGCGCGCATCAGTCCGTGGAACACGTCCTTTGCCACTGTCGACAGTACGATGGCCCAGGAAGACGTACGCGATCTCGGAAAGAGTCAGTGCTCTGGGAGACGATTTATCATTAATCGCGGAGTACCAGCCTTTTCAACCGGATCTAGTGCTACACAGAAGAAAGACAAAGGAGTGTCCGGTAATGGACCCCTTCACGATGTTTGCTGCCGGAGGAAACCGCTTCTCTCTCTTTCTCACTCTCTTTTTCTATCCCCCTAAAAGTTTAGAAGCACTAGACAACAACTCAGCAACCAAAGGAATTGATTGGGAAATAATATATCGGAAAATCGGAAAGAACAGGACAGGACTTAAAGTTCTCAATACTTGGAGCGGTCCCTTCTGGACTGTCCTCGTATTACACGTTACTTTTGCCTGTGGATGTGGGGGATTCGTCCGGGACTCGACCTACCCCGCAGTGGGATGTTAGGCAAAGGTGACGTCCTTGGTTCGAGAACTACTTTACCCATACCTTTTCGCTCAATTTTCAATACTTTAATTCTATTTTCAAACTACCGTACACAGACGGAACTTTCAACACTTCACTTCTCTTCATATCTTTCATTCTTACAAACATTACTGTTCTACTCTTGATGCCTCATGGTGATGAGCGAACATCTCCTTCTACATCATAATCGTTACTCCACGCACGGAGAATCACATTCAAACACTTTCTCGAAATAGTTAGATACCTATCGAGAGACTCTAACCAACGGACTAAAACGCACAGAAACATCTTTAGGCACTGATAGGAATTTGAAAAGCATATTACCAGCATTAAACAACTATTTTAGAGGATTATGTAGGTTACAGGGAAATAATCATATGCCAGCAACTAGCGGGTTGCGATTGCAAAAAATAAGCAAACTACAAACAACACTCAGTAATTTCCAAAACTGAAACGTGATTAAATGAAATATTTGGTATTTGCAGTACAGAAGTCGATCCAAATTCAGGATCGGCCAAGATTTACGAATTTGATAGGCGTCATGCTCATTCGATGAGCAAACTCTTATAATAAACACAGATGGTTGTACTCCAAAAGAATCTGAATGTCTGAATGTCTGTATAGACGTAGTATTTGCATATTTTTAACACTCAACGTTTTGTTATCAACTGGATCATACATACTTCGCTCTTCGTGGTTGCGCCAACCAGCTGAATATGAATACTCCAAGGGCTGGGTCAACTAACTGCATAACACAATACATATAATTTAATTATAAATTAAATTTATATGATCAAGCATGAGCAGGAGTATGATTGACCACCCGAGGTTGCTACTCCGTTATTGCCAGATCAGCTGAACCAAAAACAGTAAGGGGGACTAGCACACATCCTCAATGGGTAAAAACTGGTGATTACAAACTAAAGCAATACCGGCACAGGCAGGCAATACTAATGCAGGTCAAGTAGGGGATGGGTAGGAATATGTTGACGCTATACACGCTTTATTGGAAGCCGAGAACGCCTCTGCACATCCACGAGAAATCACTGAGATGTTGGCTAAAATGGTTGGCTTTGCAGCGAGATCCTTTTTGGTAAATTCAACTGACGTTGGCAGCGAATAAGATATTTGACTAAGTTTCCGATATTCTCTGTACAGAGAAAATTTAAGCAAAAAACAATGCGAATTAAATTTCTTGAGTATAAACACTGTCCAAAAAACGGAAACTTTATAAATCCAAAATAAAAAAAAATGAACTAAGACAGGAAATTCGAATTCTTTAACAACTCTTATTTCCTGCTGGGCCCATAAATGTTTATTTTTGGAGATTACTTTTTTTTGATGAAGAAAAAATGTTTTGTAGAATTTTTTGTGTATGATTCTTTCTAAAATAAACGTAAACAACCTTCATATCGTTACATATCCATAACGTGAGTAAAGTGGACTAAAACTTACAATGCGAAGCAGAAAATAGAATAAAAATCATTGTGAAGGGATGTTATAATATAAAACGATAATAACACATATATTTGTAATTTCTGAATGTTGCAGATTGTGGTCCTATAACCACTATAAAATACCTGGGAGTTCCATGGATGACCATGTACCGTACGAAGAATACTTCCATTTTTCGTGGTAGGGTAAGATTTCGGCATGCTACCTTACCGGGGTCGTGATGCCAACATCGGAGCTGCCACCTTAGGTATAGTCGACACAATTCAGCGTTTCTTACTCAGCCGCTGGAGGCCAGGACAGACGTTGTTTGAGCCGCACCTCTTTGGTGGACAGCACGCACCTCCTCAATCTAGCTGAAGTCAGAAGGACAACAATGTCCAGGCTGCACTACCGGCTAAGTACGCAACCCTTAGCTGACGGATATAAGGACCAGATCAATACTGCCGGGTCGCACGCTCCATCTCAGTTGTCGACTCACCATTTTGCAGCCCTATAAATTTTGTTTGTATAATTAATTTATAATAAACATTGCATAAACAAATGGCTTCCATATCAACTGCGTGCTAGCAACAACCTGCTGAGCCATCAGCTCCCTGCCTAATAGTTGCTCGCAAGTGCATCATTCACCACCAGCTGCCAATTCAAACCGAACAACTCTGAGGCTGCCGAGCAAATGAACCATTTAGCGAAGATGCTGCATAGGAGACTTTCTTTACTTACATTTGAAAACTGTGGTAGAATAATGTTGTGCATTTAGTAAATATACTCTGCAAAACGCAATTATAAGACATCAACTTATATTTGCGTTATTTTCAAAAGTTTAGTGTTCAAAATCTATAATTTTATATATTGAAATTGAAGGGTAGAAAATGCCACGATCGATTGGTGCACACATTTTAGAAATCGATTAAGAAATGACTTAGTTATTGGCGTTCAAAGCCTAAAAATTCGAACGTGTACACCAGTATTGAAAACACAGATGTAGTTCTACGTCAAAAATTCAATCGGTCGTAGCTGGTGAAACTTTAGGAAGGTTGGCGGACTCCGGTACAACATTTATCTTCAGCCGATACATCTCCTTTAGTGATTTTTTGGCTTAATAGCTCGGGGCCAGGTCTGGCCAAGAGACAACATCTTCCATCTTCTTCTTCTTCTTCTTTAGCATTTCAAGCTTATTGCTTTCACAATTAGCTTATTGCTTGCTCTCAACTTAGTGTTCTAGATGCACTTCCACAGTTATTAATTGAGAGCTTTCGATGCCAGGTACCATTTTTGCATTAGTATGATTGTGTACGCTATGCCCAGGGAGTCGAGAAATTTTCCATAACGAAAAATTCCTAGACCAGACCGGGAACCGAACCCAACCACCTCCAGCATAGTGTTGCTTTGTAGCTGCGCCTTTACTGACTGAGCTAAGGGAGGACCCATCTTGCATTCTTGTTCACCATTGATACACCCACATCTTCCATCTTGTTCAGGTAATTACTTTTTCATCATTTGGCCGGTTCCATCAACCTTTAAGGCCAAGGTGCGTCAAAATGTTTGTTGGAGTTCCAATTATCAGTATCTGGTTACTGCCCTTTTTGACCCGATTGGCTAAAAGGAACCTGTGCCGGAAAAGGGCATGTTTTGCCACAATCCATGAGGCGGCGGCAGATACAAATTTCCACCGGAACATCATTTAATTCATTTATTTATTTTTTCTCTCTCGGAAATAGTACAGAGCTTTTTCAACTAGAACTTTTTCAATACATAAAACAGGAGTAAAATGTCGAAAAATTGTTTTTTCAATCATCGGTCAACTTTTTTTGACCGGCAGTGTAATTTCAAATTGATTTTCATACATATAATTGAAGCATCGAAACTTTTACAAAACTACAGATCAAATTGAATTACACGAATTGAACTCATGAATTCATAAAAACATCTGATGTTATTATAAACGGAATCAAATTAAACAACGGTCAATATCCTGTATACCCTGATTAACGACCACTTCATTTCATGCACGATAATTTCATAGAGGTTGATGATCAAAAAATAGTAAAAATTGTATCATTCAAAAAATAGGTTTAGTTTCGACCACTTCACTTCATTAACGGTATGATTTCTTTCTCGCTAACAACCTCGGATCCTTGAAAACAAACCTTAATTTCACATCGTGATTTAATTTAAATTTCTGCGTATACCACCGTGATTTAATTTAAATATATAAAATATACCAACTGGATTGATAATTCAACTGCACTGTTATTCCGATTCCCTTTGTGTGGTTTTTCGAAACAAAGAGAATAAGCCAGCAAACAAAAATCGAGTGCCATTGTTCCATTGGTTTCGATGCACGAACCTGACGATCGAGTGAACATTACTTTTTATTTCTCAGAAATTGAGAGTATTTCAATCGATTTTTGCGAACATGCATTTTGGCACATATTTGATTGAAAAACAATGCGTATCTAAATGTTCAGTTTACGTACAAGATTTACAATGAAAAATTCGATTTATGAGAGGACAGTGGATTATTTTGTAAATTTACTATTGTTTTTCTTTGTTACATCTCATGTAATTTTTATAATTTTTTTGCTATGATGTGCATATTTTCGACCATTTAGTTGTTAAAATCGATCAGTTTGTTTAGGGGCGCATTCTAAATCTCTTTCACCTTTCTAGTCTTATTTCTGCCGAGAGAAATAAGCAAGATCACCTGAACATCAATCAGATGGGAAAATACAAAAAATAAAACTTTACGGGTTCTTTTTAACCGAAAAGCAAATAAATCCAGACAACTCGACACAGCCAAACACATTCAATAAACAATTGATTTTGGTGCAAAGATATTTTCACTATCATGAGAATCGAAAAGGCAACGCAATTATGAATAAAACAATATTAAAAACCAACGCCCAGCGAACCGTTCGTACGTGAAATTGGACTAACAAACTTAGCTTTCTCCACTGCCTTCTACCTTCTGACCATCCGTGGCCGAGTGCTAGACTATATAGCAGCAGCGTTGCCCAAACAATGATGTTAATTGAATATGACTGAACGAACTGAAAATTTAATAGCTCAGGAACGCGATCGACCAACTGCGAACATGTGGATGACTGGCCGAGTATCGAAACTTCGGATCTGGACGGTTGCGTGATGGGTGACCCGTGTGAAAGGTATCATTGTTCAACACGCAGCATGTGTTGACTTAATGTATCGACGGGTTGGGATTGCACTGCCTTAAAAATGCCATGCCTGTTAGTAAGGTTCGAGAGCACCCGTTTAACTAACCTACATAGAATGAATTGATTTATCGCCTATGGGTGCTGGATTTTATTGTTGTTACTTTAGAAATGTCAGCGCAAGTGAACACTTGGATTGATTTTATGTTTTTTTAAGGCGAGCACATGAGCTGTGCTCATTTAGAATTCTATCAAGTTGGTCGAGTGGTAGTGCGTTTGGGTAGTTCCAGTAATAGTTGCATACAAACAATGGAGGTATTGAGTAATTCATTCAATGGACTTTCATCAAAAAATACTGTGAACTTGCACGCTGGAAACCTTAATTATGCCCAAAAATGACGCAAAACGTCTACGGGAGGGAATTCTGTCAACATGATTTAGGTTATGGTATGACGAGTAAGTCTTTCAATTAATTGAAAAAACTGTGATTCAATGCTCATCTGACCTCTTGTTTTTTAATCTATAGAAAAACATATTACTGAAATACTTCAGTTTAAGATAATTCTAATTGTTTAAAGTTTTTCTAAACGTATTGCAGTCAATTTTGGAGTGTTTAAGAAATAAATCAACGAAAGTGATGATTTTAAATTCATCTTATTTTCAAATTCCTGACCATGTATTTAAAATAAGTTTCATGTCTTTTAACGAAAATTAACTACATTTTGATTATTGTTTTTTGTATTCTCCCAATGTGCGGAGTAACGATCTATGATGAAATTTATCAGAAGCAGCTAATTTTCCATCAACATGAGAGATTCTAGGAGTGAACAGTAATTTATTGCTAGAACGAAGAAATGAAGAGAAAATATTTATAGTTGCGTTAGAGTACGGCAGGTTATGAAATTGAATAGAAGTAGTTTGAAATTAAGTGTAGGGCTTTTGTTAGGCAGTGTTTCGAAGCAAACGCACACACTTCCCATGTGGAGTAGGTATAGGTAGGAACGGATCCGCATGGGGATGTTGATCACGCATTCACTCCTCGATCGCTTACCAGGTTACATCAATGTAACCGAAATAAGGAAGATTTGGTATCTGCCTTAAAAAGACACGGAAAACCCACGTTGCCTTCAGTAAATATCGAAGGAAAAGGGAAATGAATGGTCGGAGAGAATAATTTAGCAAAACGCTCTGTTTGACGTACAGAAAAAAAATATTTCGTTGGGAGCATCTAGTCTAAGAAAGTTAAGTGATGCTCCATTTTTTTTTTTTTTCAAATCGGTTGGGGCCCCAAATGGCTTATGATTATAGTGCCATTGCTCGCTCCCTGAAAAGAGAAAAATGCCTGAAAATATGTTTTTCCTCTGACGGTTTAGATATGGTCAAAAATTATCGTCATAGCATATAAAACTAATCATAGTTTTGGAACTTTACTACATTACAGTACATTATTAAGCAATAAAGCTTCCGACAATGCAGAAAACCTTACCAAAACCAACAATCAAGCTGTTATTTAAGAAGAATTGAACGCGAATGCAAAATTGAAGAATTGAATTTAATCAACAGGATGATATAATGGAAAAAGCTCTCCCGAATTGCATATCACAGACACTGAAACGTAACGAAGGACGCAGCAAGCATTTTTTCTAGGATGTCATAAATCGTTTCCAACAAATATCTTCGGGTTCCAGATGGACGCCACCATGTTTATATCTTTGATTTGAATATTTTGTATCGCATATTGAACAAAATTGTTTGATCTCGCGAAATCGATGGAGCAAAAGAAAAACATGTCAATTCAAAAGCGCGACTTGCTGCGATCCATCACGGCTAGAAATGGGCAATTACGTTGGTATGCGCCATGTACATATTCTGTATTGGTGTTAGTGTCAGCCTCAGTTTGTTGCGTTATATTTTGGTTACTGAATTTGCATGGGATCACGAGTATTTTTGTCCACACGACCATCAGGCGATACCAGAAGACGGCTTCGATCAATGATCGAAAAAGCGAGATCTTGTTGGCCGCGTTCGGCAAGGAAGCCACGAGATTACAAGATAATGAGGGAGCGGATTCAATGCAAGAAGAACCGCTCATTCTGGAAAACGGCTGCTAATCTCCACGTTTCCATCGGAACCGCTCACCACTAAAGGAAGCTCCATTAATTATGTCACGCAGTAAGTAGGGGTGGGGGTTGAGAAAATGTGACAATCCATACAAAAAAAATAAAAGGTCCATACAAAAAATGACATGGGGGGGATCTAATTTGTTTTTGTTTTTTTTTATTGGAGGGGCTTTAAATTTTTTAAAGTTCATTCGTCTCTATGGAAAGGTTTTAAATTTTATCAATTAGACCTGTAATCTTTAAGTATTAAATTATTTTAGCTTCTGCTCGCTTATTGTTACTAAGAACTTGAAAAAGGGATGTACCGATTCCTAACCTTTTTTTAATATCATCGTACTTTTTACAATTTAAAAGAATATGCTGAACATTGATTTCCACATCACATGCTTCACACTTATCCGCTACTTTTGTTTTAAACAAGTAGCTCTTTGTTAGTCTTATGTGCCCTAGTCGACACCGCGTTAATGCTCGGTGTTCTGTTCTCTTAACTCTTTCATTCCATTTTCTACCTGTTTTTTGATACGTGGGAGTTGCGTATGGTGTTCGTAGGGGAGGGGGGGATCTAATTATCCACTCTCGTCCAAATGCCCGGGTGGGCAATGAATGAAAACCCAATGAAATTAAAAGAAGACGACAATTCGAACCGTTTGTTACCCGTTTTTGAGGACTCGGAAAGGGAAAGCCATACCTTCAACCTGTGCATATGCAGATTTGTATGGTAGCAAAAGTAGGTCGAAACTACTAAATAATTGACCTATTTACTTTTATAAACTAATTCATTTATTTGGCAGGTGCGCAGGTTGCAAGCGATCAATTCATTGTTTTTATATAATGATCTTATTAGCGCTAGTAACGACCTACGTATACTAATAGCAATAAATTAGTTTAATATATTTTTCTGATCAAATGATGTATGAATGCAGTATTTCTGTACAGTCGAACGAGAGTTATAAACGTTCAAAAACCTTTCACTGTTGTATAACGCTCTCATTTTTCAAAATTTTGAAATGACAAACCGGTATAAACAATAGAAACGTAGTCCTACTTTAAAACGTAAGGCCCATAGCGTTTCGGAGGCTATCAGCAAAATCGACGATCGAGCCAATATGATCCTCTCTCGGCACGCTGGTCAGAAATTCGTTTTTTTTTTTTCTGATAAAACTGAGGTTGTGGAGAAGTAAGTCTCTGAAGCCTCTACGGAGATGAACACGGTGTACATCCCAGGGCCCACAAGACGATGCACCAGTCCACACAGCAAATGTGGTCCAAGTCTGGTGTCGGGACAATTTTACCGACTCTCAGGACAAAACTATGTGGCCTCCCCGCGTTTGAATCCTGTCGCCTTTTTCTGTTTGGTCCTATATGATGTCGAAGCCGAACAAATACAAAGTCAGCACCTTGGAAAAGTTCAAGACGGTAATTCTCAAAATTTGGTACAAAATGCCCACGAAGCCAGTGCGTGCCGATTGCGATGCATTCGAGAATTGTTTGAAGCTCGTGAAGAAGTAAAGAGCAGGGATCATTCCAAGATAAAAGTAGTAAACGTTTTTTATAAACATTATTGGTTCTAATGTGTACTAATACTTGACTTTTTACTAGTAAACGACACTGAAAAATTTTGCACATTGTAGAGGAAATACGCGTATCTGTCAAAATAAACAATAAAGGTAGTTGGAATTAAATAGAAATAAATAATCTTTCTTCTCATTTTCTAGTGAAAGAACTAAAGTTTTCGTTACAAATGAGTACGTGAACGTGAAGCTCTACAGGGAAGAGTGCCTGAAATAACGCATTCTATCATCAAATCACACCCTGTAAAGTTTTGGCCAGATTTGGCTAGCTGCCACAACAGTTGAGAGACACTTCAGTTGTAGGGTAACAACAGGGTGGATTTTCTCGAAAAGAACCTCAACCAACCCAATTGCCCTCAATTGTGAAATATCGGGAATTTTTAGGCAATTTTTAAGTAGAAGCTGAAAAATACTGGAATAGTAACTCGCGATGCTGCAAAAATTGGTCATTTCATCAAAACCAAAGTGGAATAAGACAGTTGATATTTCTTTCCTGAATGTGTAATATAAATCCTTATTTTGGCTGCTTAACTGTTTAGTTCATCAAAACAAACCAGACCTAGAGATGATTTGTTTGGTCCAGATAATAAATGAATCGAGCTTTAGTTTAATTTATAGCATACTTAAAACATCAAAACATCTATGATCCAATCAACGACTTCCTTCAAATCATGACTTTTAAGTTCCAATCCATCCTGCATGTATTACTCATATATACTTTTAACTAATCAAGTAACCGATATGCAAGCAGAGGGGCCACATCATTAAAGAATTTCTCACTTTTTTCAATCCTGCTGTGACAATTTACGCCAGATCTCTCATTCTCACGGATTCTCCGGTGTTCGTTGCTGCCGATCGCGACCAACGAGACTCTCACGCTCTCCTTCTTGGAACATACTCCGAGCTAGGGGGTGCGTTTGCACTTATAAATTATCGCCGAAGCACTTGAACTGATGGATAAATGTAGATGGTACACTTAAAACTATATATGAGGTGTTGAAAATTGAGCTTTATGAAGCTCAATGTTAGTCCATGGTTGGTCGCAGATCAAGATGTTCTGCAACCCTAAAGCTTGCTTCAGATAGAATTGAAACAAAAACAATTGCCTGTATTTCAGTTTGTGAGCGTCGGAGCAGTTCAAACCACATTACGGAAGTATCAAGATAAGTGCTCTTTCGTTGATTCCGAGATGTGGCGAAAAAGCTCAATACTTCGGCGACTAATGTTATGCGTGCCAAGGAGAGAATAGGTCTGCAGACTTGTCGGAAGCAGAAACAACCAAAACAAAGCACCAAACAGGCTGAATTTGTGGAACCGAGGGCTCAAAAGGTTTATCACAAACTACTGACCAAAAAATCGGGCTGTGTTATCATGAACAATGAATCCTACATAAAATTCGATGATAAAACTCTGTCGGAACTAGTGTTATACCTCGCCCAAGGGAAAGGATGTTCCACTGAAAGCCATTCACACCGAAAAATTCGGCAAGAAGGCAATGGTGTGGCAGGCCATATACGAATGTGGAGAAATATCTCGTTCTTTCATTACGATAGACACAATGCATGGTCAAATCTAAGTGAAGGAGTTTCTGCAAAAAAGGTTGCTACCTTTGATCAAACTGCATAACAAGCCTACAATCTTTTGGCCTGATCTTGCTTCCTACAATTACTCAAAATATACACTAGAGTGGTACAAAAGGAACAATGTCGTATTTTTACCAAAGGAGATGAATCCACCAAACTTCCCAGAGATTTGCACTGTCGAAACTTATTGGGCTTTGGCGAAGGCAAAGCAGAGAAAACACATAAAACCAGCGGATAGTGTTGAAACATTTAAGAAACATTGGCCAAAATGGTTTCAAATGGTAGGAGAAAGCACTGTGTCGAAGAATATGAGTAGTGTTAAAGGAAAAGTTAGAGAACTCGCCTGCCCTACGAAAAATCAAGGAAATTGAAATGAGCACGTTGTTACTTACTATGTTTGAGAATAACATTAAATGAAACAGTATGGTCTCTTTTATTTGAGAAAGAAAGTGTATTTATATTTTTCGGAACAGTCTATATAGGCATCCCTGACCACAGGAACGGATTTCCGATCACTCCTCGGTGCATGTATAAACAAAAGAACGCAGCCAAAATAATTGAAAAAAAAAATATTCAATTCAAACTGACCGTTAACGTTAGGTGTGCCTATAATTTCTGGAACAGTCCATAAAAGCATAGTATCTGTTTTTCAGTAGTTCATTACAGAATCCGGCCAATAAACTGCTACAAAATATTTAGAGCTATTAACGTTTGCATTAAAAGAAAATGGACTTTTTTTTCGGATGATGATAAAAAAAAGCTTGCTTTCGATAAATTTCCCATGGAAGGTAATAATTTAAGATTACTTGCGAAAAATTCTACGCCCTTACGAGCGGCCTTCCGGTAGTTAACCGGAATATTCGCCATGGCGGAAGAAATCATGCGTGTAGGCATGTTTTTGAGTTCTTTCTTCGTTTTATTTATCAATTCCTTCTCAGTTTTCACGACAAAATTGTTGGAGTAGATCTTACGCTTCAGTTTGGCCCAGAAATTCTCGATGGGACGCAGCTGGGGGACGTTGGTCGGGTTCGCCGACTTGGGTACCACATCGATATTCAGCTGCTTCATATCCTCCAACGATCGCTTCGAGTAGTGCGTCGACGCCAGATCCGGCCAGAACAACGCGTCTTTGCCCTTATGGTATTTCTTGAAGAACGATGCAACTTCCGGCAGGCTTTTCGTAGCATAAATTTCCCCGTTCACGGCCAGTCCGGAGCGAAAGAAGAGCGGCTATGTCCCTTCTCGCTGATTGTCAGTCACAGCAGCATAACCGTAGATTAGCTTTTCATACATAAGTAGCACTGAGAGTAACTCGAGTATCCCCCATTCTTGACTAAAGAGGGGTTCAAACTTTTATCAGAACATGTCTTACTCAAGCTTACCCGAGGAATACACGTTTTGTGTTTTAGTTTCCTGGATTATTCTCATGTTGGGTTAAAATTTTCGTTCAATTTGTTTGAGAGACCCCTCACTTCCCTGTATAGAGAGGAGGGATCTTAAACCATTATAGAAAAAAAACTTGCGTCCAAAAACCCCAACATGCCAAATTTTGTTCCATTTGCTTGATTAGTTCTCGAGTTATTGTGTTTCATTGGTATGAGAGCCCCCTTTGCAAACGAAATAGGAGTCTCAATCTTTCATAAGAATCTTCTGCGTCTCCAAAAGCCCATGCATACAAATTTTCATACCAGCAGGAATAATTCTCATGTTTGGTTGATACTTGTGTTTCATTTATGTGGGACCCCCCCCCTTATTTTGAAAGAGGGGAGGGTTCTCAAACCATCGTAGAAAAAAAAATTATCTTCAAAATACTTCACATGCCAAATTAGGTTCAATTGGCTTGATTTATTCTTGAGTTATGCTAAAAAAATTCTGTTTAATTTGTATGAAATCCATCCCTTCCAGATAAGGGAGGGGTCTCAAACCATCATGAAAAAATCTTACATTCAAACATTTTTACCTTCAAAACCCTCAACATGGCAAATTTGGTTCCATTTGCTTGATTCATGGTCGAGTGATGTTTTAAATTTGTGTTTCATTTTTATGGGAGCCCCCCCTTCCAGAGCGGGAAGGGATCTGGAACTGTCATAAGATCGTTTCCCGACCCCAAAAATTTCTGCTTGCAGATTTTCATAGCAGTTGGGATAATTCTCTTGTTTGGTTAAAATGTGCGTTCAATTTGTATGAGAGCCCTCTTTCTAGAGGGATGAGGGGTCTCAAACCATTATAAAAACATGTCTTGCCCTAAAAAATCCGCCCATGCCAAATTTGGTTCTCGAGCTATGCAAAAAAAAAAATGCGTTTCATTTGTATGGGAGTCCCCCTTCCAGAAGGGGGAGGGGTCTCAAACCACCATAGATACATTTCTCTTTTCCAAAAATCTCCACACGACAAATTTGGTTCTATATGCTTGGTTAGCTCTCGAGTTATGCAGAAACTTGTGTTTCGTTTGTATGGGAGCCCCTTTCTTTCAGAGAATGGAGGGGTCTCAAACCACCATGGAAACATTTCTTGCCTTTAAAACCATCTACCTGCCAAATTTGGTTCCATTTACTTGATTTGTCCTCGAGCTATGCATAAACTTGTGTTTCGTTTGTATGGGAGTCCCCCTCTTTCAGAGAGCGGAAGGATCCCAAACCATCATAGAAATATTTTTTGTCTTCAAAAATCCCCATATGCCAAAATTAGTTCCATTTGCTTGATAAGCTCTTCAGTTATACCGAAATTTGTGCTTCATTAGTATGGAAGCCCCCCTTTTCAGAATAGGGAGGGGTCTCAAACTACCAGTTCAATATTTCTTGCCTTCAAATCCCTCGAATGCCAAATTTGGTTCCATTTGGTTGATTAGTTCTCGAGTTATGCAGAAATTCGTGTGTCATTTGTATGGGACCTCCCTCTTACAGTGAGAAGAGGTTTCTCAAATCATGATAAGAACCTTCCCCGGCCCCGAAACCCCCTGCTAGAGAATTTTCACGCCGATCGGTTCTATAGTTTCCGAGTCTATAATGGTCAGACAGAAAAACAATGCGTTTTTTTTTGGTAGACATTTCTCTCAAAACTGATGATCTTGCACTTGATTCCTCAAAAGCTCTCCCATTTATTGTATTGGCCTCCATAACAAAAAAAAGGCACCATTGCAAAGCATATGATTGATCAAATTATTCACAGTCCTGTTCGTCCAACGCCACCGGTTGGGTGAGGGATAGAGAATGACCCACACACACACACACCCACACACACACACACACACACACACACACACACACACACACACACACACACACACACACACACACACACACACACACAAGTGGTGATCTTGCACTTGATCGATGACTTTTCAAACAGTGAACTGTTTCAACTGCATTGATGTAACTTCAATTTTTGGTTTTGTTTGCTTGAATCTATGTTGCTTTCAATGTGGCACTTCAATTGCCGGACACCTTATATTTGCCTTTCAAACATCGTCGAATTGCACGAGGAAGAATGTCAGTGAAAATAATGAGTAATATCCGACAGAGGTAAACAGAAACATATCTATATCTATGTTTAATATATTCATTGACATCGATTAAAAAGAAATGGCAAATAACTTCTCAAGCAATTTGGATGATACAATCAGCAGCCAGTGAAAAGTTGGTCTCCTAAACTGGAAAAAATTGAAAGAAGTTTCATCAAATCATCGATTTTCGACAATTTTCTCCAGAAGATAAAACTAGTTGCCACTGAAATTAAAAAAAAATGAGGTAATGATTTTTGTGATTGCAAAGAATATCCACTAATTCATAAAAAAAACAGCCTCGCTGTAAACTTCTTCCGTCTAACCCTTAGATACCAACGCGCTGTAACTTTGTTTTCGTATGACACATTCCTCCAGCATATCGTATCGCATCTCGTATGAAGTCGAATAACAAAGTCGAGTGAGAATATTTTCGACACGAAAATTCAGTCATTAGACTGAATGTTCCTACGATTCTACCTACTCCGCCAATAACCCCAACTACCACAGTAGACAAATAAATCATTCCATGATTTCTCATGAAAAATTATCCATCTACATCGAACCTCATCCCGCGTCGAGACAAACTTCCAGCATAATACCTTTCGGCATGACTCAATGGGGATCGCATGTTTTCCATTCATGCATACTTGCAAACAGTCAGCGCGCGCCCTCTGGCTGGTCGCCTCTCGCGCTCTGCTGACGGAGTGTCGACTGCTAGTTTGCCGCTGAATGCCGCAAGACGTGGATGGTCGTCGTCGTGGTCGTCGTCAACGTCGCTGTGATCATCGTTATTGTTGTTGTCGTTTCGCCTCCCAAACAAACTTTTCGCGTCACCACCTTCGGTCATTGTTGGTTTGGCTCCAACAACCATCAAATCGTTTTGTTTCGTTAGTTGTTCGATTATGAAAGCACGGTTCAAAAACGACTTATCGAGAATCTAAGATCGCGTTCCGCGCAGTGATTTCATGCGTGCCCGTACGCGTGCACAGGTGAGCGAATAAGAAGCAGAAGAAGCAGTGAATAAAAACTGTGTTACTGGGGGAAGTGCAACAGCAGGTTCAAGTCCGTCCGTAACCCCCCCCACCCTCTTCTTGGTTCGTAATGCGCGCGTGAGGTGCAGAAAGGTGAAATCTTAGTGGAATAACAACATAGACGAATACAACAACGGCAGCTGTAAGCGAATTTTAAATGCCTACCCACCGCCACCAGTACAAGGTTCGTTAGCACAATAACCATGGACAAGTCTACGCATTTTTGGTATTTACACTCGGTGCAATTATTCGTAATTATGATTATTATGAGTTGTGTGTATTGTAGTTCTGATTGATGGGATCGCTGCGAAGATGAATGGCGTTGATAATGCGTTTGTGTGAGTGTTTACTACTGCGGCTTCTGCTGCTGATGATGAGAATTTGATGACGGAAAGGTGACATTTTGGGGAATTTTGTCCATCCGCGGAAATTCGTGTGTAATATCCACTGCAGCGGGAGCTTATGACGGTGGGTAATTTTTTGTCATAGCCGAGTGACACCGTGTGAAGCGAACCGAGACCAGATTTTAACTTGAATTACAATTTTGCTTCACAGACACTGTTGGTTTGCATGAAAAAGGGTTGTAGTGAAGGGGATGAAGAAGTTTGTCATTCAATGTCTGTGGAGCAGCTCTTTTGGATTTCTGTCCGGGATTTTCCAGAATATCGAATTTATTGTCATATATTCCTTGAAAAGTTTACTGGGGTCATACATTTGAATACAACAAACTTTTGGTTTCGATAACAAAACAACAATATGTCTGTGATTTTTTTCTGACGCTCACTAGAACTAGATCAAAATAATATCAAAGAAACATTTTTTTTAATTAACAGTAGCAGTTGCTTAACTTATTTCAACGTATGCCATATTGCTCAATTTGCACCACTACACTATGGTCCGAATGGACGAATTTCACGACAAAAATCGATAACTCGAAAACCATTAACTTTAGACAGATGGTGTCTTCGGAAGATTTGATTTTTAAAATAAGATCTATCTTTTGGTTTGGGTTGTGACTAGGGTGGTCCTTTAATGTTCATAAAAAAATTTCAACTTTTTTTTCTTATGGTTTAGAGGTTTTTTTGCTTCAACAGAATTGTAGATATTTTAGTTTAATGAAACTTTGGTGAAGAAATTTTAATTCTATCTCATCTATGTATCGTTTTATAACAGTTTTTCTAACTTTCCTTAGGGTGGGACTTGAAAAAACAGTTTTTTTGCTGTAACTTTTTTGTTTCAATTTGAATTTGAAAACTCTGCATAGATGACTTTTAGGGTATAAAATGATGCACATTTTGAAGATACAAGATAGTTGCTAGTTATTGTATTGAAAAAGTTGTAGGGGTTGAAGTGTAAAAAATATACGTTTTTGCAAGATATCTTATTCCTTTATTTGCAAGTATTTGCAAACACATAGTACGTGAACTGGAAGTAATAACTTCCATCTACAAGATCTATGCAAAATTGTTTGTGCCCTTTTGTCCTCTTTAGGGAAAAAAATCTTTTTAAATTTGGTAGTTTTGCATTTTTTCTGCATAATTTTCGATCAGCAGCATCAAAAATTATCACCGAAGACCGTAACAACTGGAGTTTTTTTTATGAAAATGTTTATATTGTTATATTAATCCATTTCAGTTAATTTATTAACATTCATATCACAGACAAACAGACATAACATATCGAACATTTTTCACTACAAATCATGGTCACTAACACACCTGCGCCATCTGTTGAGCACACTGTGATGGATGACTAAGCTGAACAGATGGCAGTAGTGTGTTAACGTCAAACGAAAATCGGCTATACGTACTACCTGTGGCGATATTACCAACTAAGAAACATTTGAATTGAACGTTTAATGGGTAATCGATGAAGAAACTGTAAGTGTTATGTATGTTTGTCTGTGTCAACATATTTTAATCTTCGTTTGACGTTAACACACTACTGCCATCTGTTCAGCTTAGTCATCCATCACAGTGTGCTCAACAAATGGCGCAGGTGTGTTAGTGACCATGATTTGTAGTGAAAAATGTTCGATGTGTTATGTCTGTTTGTCTTTGATATGAATGTTAATAAATCAACTGAGATGGATTAATAAAAAAATATTAACATTTTCACAAAAAACTCCAGTTGTTACGGTCTTTGGTGATAATTTTTGAAGCTGCTGATCGAAAATTATGCAGAAAAAATACAAAACTACCAAATTTAAAAAGATTTTTTTCCCTAAAGGGAACAAAAGGGGACAAACAATTTTGCATAGATCTTGTAGATGGAAGTTATTACTTTCAGTTCACGTACTATGTGTTTGCAAATACTTGCAAATAAAGGAATAAGATATCTTGCAAAACGTATATTTTTACACTTCAACCCCTACAACTTTTCTAATACAATAACTAGCAACTATGTATCTGTATCTTCAAAATGTGCATCATTTATACCCTAAAAGTCATCTATGCAGAGTTTTCAAATTCAAATTGAAACAAAAGTTACAGCAAAAACTGTTTTTCAAGTCCCACCCTAAGGAAAGTTAGAAAAACTGTTATAAAACGATACGTAGATGAGATAGAATTAAAATTTCTTCACCAAAGTTTCATTAAACTAAAATATCTACAATTCTGTTGAAGCAAAAAAACCTCTAAACCATAAGAAAAAAAAGTTGAAATTTTTATTATGAACATTAAAGGACCACCCTAGTCACAACCCAAGCCAAAAGATAGATCTTATTTTAAAAATCAAATCTTCCGAAGACATCATCTGTCTAAAGTTAATGGTTTTCGAGTTATCGATTTTTGTCGTGAAATTCGTCCATTCGGACCATAGTGCACTATGGGCATCAGAAATTTTTTGCACAGTTTTTTATTTAGCCCTAAGATCAATTTCACACTACTTCTATTCAATTTGACAGCCTACCGAAAGCTATCGGACCTATCATTATTTTCTCTTCACATCTTTGGTTCTAGCAGAAATTGCTGTCCACTCCTAGGGTTGCATGTTGATAAGAAGGATATTTCCAATTTCAAAACATTATAATTGATGACTTCATGCCACAACAAAAAACATGATTAAGGAAATGTGTCAAATCTAGTTGAAAAATCAGTGGGGTTGTGTTTAACATGCGGCCGGTTGGCGTAGACAAATTTAACAGGTACTCTTCTAATGGGACGTTCGGTTAGCATAAGTAAGTGAATAAGTATGTTAGAACCTCCTATGATTCGCTTCTTAGAAATTCTTTGGTGGTCCTGAAAAGGGCCGTTTAATTTGAATGTTGGTTTGCTGAAAGGGCTACGATTGTGCTGGCTGTAATGATTGTTTTGCTATAATCGACCATCTGGAGACCATTATCCTTATCGCGTTATAGATTTTTCAGGGTCTGTTAGGGAATTCAAAGTCAATAATCAATTATATTTTTGACAGTTGGCAGTCGCGAAAAACTTCAACTGATTGCAGCAAAAATCTCGAAAACCTATCGAGAAATGATGAAGCTGTTAGCGTTCAAAATGTTTCAGTTATTTTCAAATTTTAATTTGATGCCTACCCTTGCCATAAGGCATACTCTGTTCAAAATAGCATGGGTGAGGTCCTAATATATCGTTAGACCTACATTAGATGGACTGTATGTTGGATAATTCTATTGTACACTCTTTCGAAATATTGTGTAGCCCTGAAGACGGTTGTTTGGTTTAAATGATGATACGGCCTCGAGTTAGAGGCCCTTCTCCAGCATCCTTACCAGTGCTTTGCCACGCATTACCTTTGGCTGCTTTCAGTTTCACTTGATAACCTCCAGCTCGCTCAGCATCGGTACATGGTCGTTTCGCAGGATTTTCCGTATTTTTGATCTTAACACGCTTCTGAAATTTGCTCAAACGGTTGGCATCAACACGAATAAGCATTCACTTATTTTCACTTTCACAGTTTCTCAAAACTTATTTCTTCCTAGAAGTAAAACTCTATCCAACGTTACATTACTTGAGTAAATAAATGGCAGTCGTAAAAACCTCTAACCTGATAAGAGCAAAAATCTCAAAAATAAATCAGTCAAGAAATGGTCGAATTATTAGCGTACGGTTTTTCAACGGTAGCCATTTGTAAATTGTACAAATGATCAAGGTATGCTGCAAAAAAATTTTTCATTAGGGCGAATCTGAAGTTGAGAGACTCTCTTTGATTACTTTCTCTTTCATTCATATTTCATTCAGCTTTACATTTTTCATTCTTCTATTTATAGAGTGTGCTACCCAGCACTGTTGTGTTCCTATCTGTACTAAAGAATCCCTCAGAAGTTTTATAATGGCGGTGTAATAAATGACAGAGAGCGAGAGAGGAGAGAATCTCTCATTGTTAGATTCGCCCTATTGAAAAAAAATCCTAGAATTGTTTTAACCACCGTTGGCTGCCAATTGCTAAGAACTTGGAAAGTAATGTTGGATAACACCCTACCGTTGCCGTTAGACGTAGTCTACGTCAAAAAAGGCCATTTAAAGCCACGGATTGTGACGGTGAAAACAACCTCAATTTTATCATGTACGATTCATTTGTTCCTTTGTCTTTGAATGTTTGTGAACATTTAAAATAAAGTCAGCGTTTGGCCTCCTTCCAAAATATTTTAAGGATGCTAGCAGTTGTCTTCATGTTCATTTTTTTGTTTTTTTTTGTTGGGGGCGTAGAATTACAGCGTGCAATGAATTGAACTTTTGTTGTAATGTTCAGAATAATGAATATTATAAGCAAATAACTCGTGTGTTACGTTGCCTAACCGAGTATTACTGAAGAAGTTTATTTTGAAATCATTTCGTTTTTGTTTTCCTTACCCCAAACATTCTGCATTTCTAGATTGCTCCTTAAATTTTTGAACATAACATTTACGATTAATGAAATTCATCCTTTTATGCATTTTATGTAATACGATGTAATCGTTTTATAATTAATTACGTACGAGAGCGAGTAGGTAACTTGTAGTGATGCGTGGAACCAACTGCGTTAAAATAGGTCCGAGGTTGTAAACAATGATCGGTAACCTCAAATTTATGGATTTCAAATACCAGTATTGAGTCTAGTGGCTATTTTTCAACGCTTTATTGACTTAGATTTGAAGTTCTCGAATATATTCTACAAACAGTTTTGCGTGAGACGGTAGCTATGAAAAACCAAATTAAAAATGAAATTAACTATATACTATAGGAGCACAAAGTCCTAATGTGTTTCAATGCATGCTTCTTGCTGAACCTGGAAGAATAAAGGCATGAAATGAATTGTTTATTCTATCGATCCCTTTTTTTATCTAATCTATCCTTCGACGAAAGCTGATCCATAAACCTAAGTTTTACGAAGATTTCGACGAAAACATCTTTCACCTAAATGTCCAGTTGACAAAATATCCGTTTGACTTAATGTCCTTTCGACGATTCTTCCATTCGACTAAAAGTCATTCGGCCAAATGTCATTCGTCAAAATGTTTTATGACAAAATGTCATGACATTAATGTAGTGAACGAAACAACAATAGCCTGATTTTTATCTTAAACATAGTGGACATACTGGGTGGGGTGCAAAGTAACGTCCATGACTGCCAAAATGCGATGCTAATGCAAAAAAGTTAAAGTGCTTAAGTAGTCCGTTCATATTTAGGCATACACGCCAAATTTCAATGCAATACGATCCTTAGTTTTGATTTAACAGCTGATTTTTGTTGACGTGTTTGGCATCATGTTGAATATGAATAAAAACGATTTTCGTTCTCTCATAAAACTTTGCAAGAGGCAAAATGGCGAAGGAAACAAAAGAAAAGTTGGATAAGCATTATGTGGCTAATGCTCCGTAAGAATACACCAGTAAATATTGGTTTCGAGAGTTTCGTGGTGGCCGAAACTCATCTACTGATCAAGTCCGCATCGACAGGCCCTCCGATGCGGTTACAGAGGACAATGATATCACAAAGTTAGTACTGAGCGCACACGCAATATTTTAGGCGAAATTCTGCGTATGAAAAAGCTATCCTGCCGCATGCTCACTTCTGACCGAAAACAAGAACGCGAGAGCACTTCGAAACAGTGTTTAGACTTGGTGATGTGGAAACGGAAGGACTTTTGACGTCGATTGGTAACTTTTGATGAAACCTAGATCCACTATTACACACCAGCGAATAAAGTAAGGGCCCGGCAATGGCCTGACGCCTGCACGAGTGCTCCGAAGCGGCCTAGGGAGGCTCAATGGGTCGGAAAGATTTTGGCATCGGTTTTCTGGGATTGTCATGGCATACTCTTCGTAGACTACCTTGAAAAGAATAAGGCCATCAACAGCGAGTATTATTGTGTATTATTAACGGCTGGAATCGCTGCAAAACGGCCTCACATGAAGATAAAAACAATTTTGTTTTTCCAAGATAATGTACCGATACACAAGAGCACCACAACCACGGCTAAAATCAAGGAGTTATGGCTCCAATTGCTTCCATATCCACCGTATGCACCCAATTTGGCTTCCTCGGGCGGCTATTATCTGTTCCCAAACCTCAAAAGATGGCTCATCACTAGAAAAATTAGCTCACGCGAGGAAATCATCGACGCCGTGGAGAAGTATTTTGCAGACCTTCCGGACAATTACTTTTCGGATGGGATCAAGAAGTTGGAAAATCACTGGAATAAGTGTATCGAGCTTAAAGAGGACTACATTGAATAATATAAAAAACTATATTAATTTTTTTTTTTCATTCCTAAGGAGGCTACCTTTGTTATTAAACGCAAGCAAAAAGTAATAAGAAAAGAAAGCAATCAGTTTGCACTCCACACCTTTTTTTGATTTTGGCTAACCCAAACGTATTTTTTTGTAAATTGGCTAACGCTCGTCTTGTAAACATAGTTTTCGTTCATAAAACACAGACTTCTAAATTTTAAGAAACATTCATATTGCTTGTCTTCTTGCAAAACGCCAATATTACACATAAGCCATTACATGAAAGAAATAAATTTCGGATGGATGGATTTCTATTTTAGAGAGACTTTCAATAAAACAATTGCGTAAGCATCAATCAATCACTGTTTGTTTTCAATCGTATCCGCACATGTTGATTATTTATGTTTTGTTTATCTACATATAAAGACACACAAGTTGAAAGCAAGAGGTAGCTAATCAAATCTTCAGATCCGCCTTTGAGCAGCCTGCTATGATGTGGTTACACACCGATTGCCTGTCTATCTGCCAAATTTGGGAGACGCCTGTATTGAGGTATTAAAATCATGTTGTCGCCCCGGTTGGTACCAAACAGATTAGGTTGGAAATCAATAGAAGCATACAGTTGACAAAAGGTTCGAAATGCTTCTAGGGACGCTTATTTCACCAAATACTTCAATCATAATTTAGAGTGTAGATTGCTCTATAAGAGGTCCTACGTGATTGTTGCATATATTAGATCCAGTTGCAAAATAGTTTGTGTAAAGTATTTGTACTAATTAAAAGTTTACAAATAAAAGCGTTTGCGTCGGGCATCGGCTGTGAACGGTTGTGTCGATGCTATTTTGCACCATATTTTGTTATCGAGCATAGAGCGTTTTCTGTTCTTTCGGTTACTTACTGTTCGGTGGCGCGAGTGATCGGGTGAGCACAGAAAACAACAATAAAGCTGATTCCTGATGAGATCTGGTGTTTCGCCGGGTGTAGTGGGTCGGTGGTTGGGATCATAACTCGCCGGGCCACTATACCTTGGAACAAAGAGTGGCTCCAACAACATCTTAACTGTTGGTATGAATCTGGATCGATTTTGGCTCTCATGCGTTTATATAAATTATCTTGTTTTCCTAATGGAAAACCTCCATCACCCTTTTTAGTGACTCGTAAAGCAACCTTATTGTTGGTATAAACCTAGACAAGGTGAAAATCGGTACTGATAATTAAATACTCGACAGTTTATCGTTTACCAAAACAAACCCTGCTGCCATCCTATTGTATTATCCAACATCCCAGTGATTTCTCGTGGAAGGGCAGAGCTGTTCTCACCTTCCCTGAAGCGAGTTTCATGTCAACATATGCTTACCTTTTCCTTATTTGACCTGCATTTGGGTGAGGCCGGTGCCGGTATAACATTAGTCATTACACATCGAGGATCTATGTTAGTCCCAAGCTTCATCTGTTGGTTCTCTGTGTAATTACAGATGATCTGGCAATAACGGTCAATCATGGTCATGCTCACAGTCATAAAGACGTCAAAAGCTGTGAATTCATCTATATTAATCATGTTAATTCTAACAAGTCATCATAGCCTAGTGAAATCAACCACGGCTTCAGAAGCAGCTATTTTGAAGGATCATTTCCCAATTCAGAAATATTGAAAAAAAAACAGATTCAGTTATCTACCCGGTCTTACTTTTTCGATTTTCATTTCAACTCAAAGTAGCAGAAAGCACTGCCGTAGTTCTCTAAGTGGTTTCCGTATGAAACACAATTGTATGCTTTATTTATAGAAATACTTCGTTTTTTGAACTGCGCATACGAAGGCAGCTTCATAAATAGTACAAATCAATTTCGTGACAGATTGGTAGGGGAACGTCCATTAATTATGTCACGCAAAAAGTGACTTCTATAATGTTAACAATCGCTTTTTTAGGCATTCTTCACGGTATATTTCCTAGTAAACTTTGGCTTGCTCGACCACAGCTGTACATCCTACCAAACCAAATGTTGTTTGGGAAACTTGACCTTTTTCTTCGTCCTGAAGTGTTTCTTCACGCCGTTCCGTTGCATGGCAGTATAATAAGGTATCCGGGAAGCTGCTTAAAGTCTTCCAGCACATAAGTTTCATCGTCCATTACCACGCAGGAAAACATCGTCAAATATTCGCGATACAACTTGCAAGCCCGGGATTTAGCCATCACATTCTGTTTATCATTACGGTTCGGTACAGTTTTCACCTTGAACGACTCCATACCCTGCCGGTGCTTGGAAATATGCATTTGTTCCACTCCCAGCCTTCCTGTCTGTTGTCAAACGTGTATCGAAAGATTTAAGAACGTTATGGACAATGCTGGCAGGAAAACCAAGCTTTTTTTGCAAGTTTTCTTACTGACAGATCCAGATTTTCATTGGAACCGCAGACAATTGCTTTTCGCGGTTTCTCTTTTGTCGACGCCATCTTTGATCTAAACTTGTTGTATCACCGAAACTTGATTTTATACAATGAACAGACATACGTTCATCATTTTGCGAAATACTTCACGCGATGATGAAGTATTTCCAGAGAAATACGTATTTAGGGGTGTCCAGATGTTGTCACGAACAAGCCTTAATAATGAGGTTTTTAGGATTATTCGAGGATATTTTGGGCACAACTTCAATTTACGAACCACTGTTCGGTTCATGAAGGGAGATTTCAGAGCAGTATTGAAAAATTAGAACTTGCTCATTTATCTGATATCAGTCAATGTTGTGATTGAATCCCAACAAGAGCTACTCAATTTCAGTGACTCTACTTTATGGCGGAATTGAGTTGAAAACTTCTCTTTTTCTGAATTATGTAACGTGGTCATTGGGTTGATTGAAAACGTGGATGAATTGATTTCGGTTTGACTCGTTAACTATCGGAGATGCAGTTCAATATCTACGCCGTTTTTTCAGCTTTTATGGATAAATTATCCCTCAGATCATTTTTCAAAGTACCCAATAACCAATAATTAAAAGCTTATACACAAAGCAATCCAACCGAATACAAACACTCAACATTCACGCAGAATTATTCCCCCTCCCACGACTACAACCCTTGATGATTGCAAACCTTACCCCTTACTATGTCAACCTTCCGAAGGTAAACGGCAAAAGAACAACATCGCCAACCACGACTTCGACAAGGAAAACAATACGAGCCACGATCAAAACCGCACCACTACCACATTACTACTTACACCTATTGCCGTAGAAATGTGGAAAATCAAATGTTACATAAAACTTCCACCGTCCCTTCATCGTCGCGCATCGAAAGCACTTCAGCAGCTAGCACCGGTTTTTTGAAGTGCAACGTGCAACAAAAGTAGACAGTCCCACTACTAAAACCAAATAAAACATAACAGACCAGTTTTGGGGTGGCTATTTATTAGTAAACCAGTGTGCTGTACCAATGTGTTCGTGTAGAAGTATTTGTTTGTTTTATTTTGGTTAGCTTCACTGGAATGGCCCGCGATCACCAGTAGCCGCGAAGATCGACGTCGTTACATAGACCGTCGCACCTGGGCATAAGAAAGCAAAACTGGAATGAGCCAACCTGCTGGCGAGTGATTGTGTAGAATAATAAGATCTGCCTTTGCCTAGTCTGCAGTGGATCGACTGTTGAGCTTCGGGTTTACTTTCAAAGTACGGTTCAGTTTCAACTGGCTGCAACCGCGATGACGACGAGATAAGTGTCAGTATTTGCCAAGTATTTATTGATCCAGTTTTTTTTATATCGCACAACAACAAACAGTGCAACACTTTTGCTAACATCATGCGGGTGGAATTTGTTGACTTAGCTGGTTGAAACTGGAAACTGGCGGGTACTTTAGCCAAATGTCTATGTTTGTTGAGAAGAAGATTTGCAAATACAGCCTGGTGGTGTTTAAACCATGTTTGCTCTTTTCGATAAAAATCTTGAAATCCCAGTTTTGGGTTGAGTTCTTAGCGATATTATTACTGATTCTCCAAACCAATAAACCTTCAAGCTAGAACAGTACCTTGCATTCAAAACCTGCACGAAAAATAGCTGAATAACTTTCTACAACATCATTCAAAGCGTTTTTCGTTCCCCCATTTTTCGCTACCCAAATTGGTTATACCATACCGACGATGTTCAGCAATTTTTGTTCGCTTTGTCGGACGGGCGATAATTTAATTAGACCTTCACGCTTGACGTGCAACGTACCAACCGGCCAACTATCCTACACCCGAGACATCTAATCTGTCATCGTTTACTGGGAATTTCCTCATATTGGGGCCTCTTTTTTTTTTCCTCTATCGCCGATGAAGTTGAGACACTCCAATAGCCGGTCGTAAATCCGAACAAATAGCTCCGCCTGTGCGCTCACGTGGTCCGGGCTCAATGCAAACAACACTTTTCCATCATTTCCTGGTGTGATAACTGGGTCAGTAGTAGTAGTAGTCATGGCTCTGCACAGGCGGAAGTTTGACTGCATTCAAATCTGGTTAGCAAAAGGGATAACGACGATGTGTGGTGCTCTCTAGCATGACGTGATGGTGTCCTGTTGTGGCCTGCCCGGCATCCCATCAATAGTGGCTAGACGTGAACATTAAGTTTGCCTTTCCGTGTTTATCGAGAACTCGATTCAAATGCAGTGCACACATAGACAACCCCAGGGCGGTCGTAATTTGTGAGCAAAAGTAAACGTTTTCAACTCTCCACCAAAAAAAAAGACATTTGCAGCAGTGATTAAATAATTAAAACCTCATAAAAGTTAATCACTTACTATCTGATGTATAATCAACGAGTTCTCCATGATCCTAGCTGATTTCTTATCTCCCATTTAAGAATAACCCTGTACTAGTGAACTGCCCGCCCCAAGTTCAACAAGCGTAGTTAATCTAGTTTTTCATCCACCAGATAACCAGATAACACGATGATTCAGATCACCCATTGTAACGAAACCTAGTCCCCTAATACGAAACAACCTATTGCCAACCGTTTTTGTTGTGAACCGATTAGCTAACCTCCAGTCGGTTTCAGTTTGGCTTGTCAATCGACTACCTTGGTTGCCCTCACACGCGTAGGTAGTCGGCCCACCGGAAACGGAAGTGTCAAGGAAGTAATTGTCACGCCACGGTCGTTTGTCCATCAAAGCCGGCGGTTTTTCGCTCCTGGTGGAAACTCTTACGTCACCTGCTCAAATTGCCGAATGTCCCCATTTCGGTCATTTATTGTGGTGGCTGCTAGTTGGCCTTAAGTAGGCCATTTCCCGATTTTGCCATTGGGCAAACGTGTTCTGTGCCGTCTGTACAAGCAAGGTTTATGGTTGCGAAATGGGAATGGTTCTTTGGACTGCTGCTCTAAATATTATTGAAGAAAGTCACGCTATGAAACGGGTCTCGTGTAGACGTACGGTTTTTTTTTTTGCATTGTACCTACTTTCGGGGAAAACCCTTTTTTACCTTTTGGGACCCGAAAGGTATGAACATCTTTACGATTGTTCATGAAAATTCTTTTAGATTATTGAAAAGAATATCCTAAACAAGATTTTAATTCATTGGAGATTATAACAATTCAGCGATGGAATTTCTCCACTTAGATTGTTGTTTTTTGTATTCTCGCAGGCGCGATCTATGACGAAATTTGTCAGAAGCAGATAATTATCCATCAACATGAGAGGTTCTAGAAGTGGACAGTAATTGATTACTAGAACGAAGAAATGAAGAGAAAGAATTGATGGTTCCGTTAGAGTACGGCAGGCTGTTAAATTGAAAAGATGGGCATTTGAACGCTTATATGCGATCGAGCACACATACTTTTAGCAAGCTACCCCAGATACAGGTTAGGCAAGGGGGGGGGGCGGTATACCCCTTTGACTGGCAAAATAATGTGCGACCGATCGTGCTCATTTACTACTCCAAGATCAAGCAAAAAGTAGTATAGTTGGTTCGTATTTAAACTTCTTAGGCTATTGATCTCCTTTAGCTCAGTCCATAGAGGCAAAGCTACAAAGCAACACCATGCCGGAGGTGACTGGGTTCGATTCCCGGTCTGATCTACGAATTTTTCGTTAAGGAAAATTTCTCGACTCCATGGGCAGAGGGATATGAGGGCATCGAAGGCTCTCAATTAATAACTGTGGAATTGCATTTAGAGCACTAAGTTGAGAGCAAGCAATAAGCAAATTGTAAAAGCAATAAGCTTAAAATGCTAAATAAGAAGAGCTTTGGATCTTGTACACAGTAAAATATGTTCCTGTAAGAATTTGACCGCTTCTACTGTAGTGTCTCTAGTTTTCGGAATGAGAAACAAATAAGAGCGTTCTGATTGGGAAGGATTATTTTTTAGATGGTGGAAATTTTATCAGATTTTGGAAAAACTTTCTAATGTTGGAACCCCAACGCAATCAAAAGCAAAGACTGCAAAAATCATAAACTCATCAGATCAACTGATAATACTATAAAGACTGTATTCGATGAAATCTAGACACACAAAATAGGTCACCAAAAATTTTCCTTGAGCCCGATTCTTTTCAAACTTTTCTGAAAATAAAGTACTACTAAATGGTTAAGTTGCATCATTGGTTTATTGAACCTCTTCTCCCAACCCAAATGCCCGCATCTTTGAGTTGACCCCATTCATCAAATTTTGGGCAATGATAGGACCTACTTGCTTACTTACTTTTAACCACACGTTCTTTAGTTCAAGTTCATTTTCTATCAGTTTTGGAGTTTTAACGAGCTTTGCCTTCATGATTGCCCAAAAATTTTCAATTGGGCGAAGTTCCGGAAGTGTTGGAGGGTTGACGTCTTTTGGTACAAAAACTACATTATTATCTTTGTACCAGTCTAAAGACGGGCCGAGCATAGTGGCAAGATGCCAAATCCGGCCAAAGCAGTGTCGGGCCATCGTGAGATCTCAAGAAAGGCAGAAGTCGTTTTTGGAGGCATTCGTCCTTGTAGATTTGTCCGTTGATGGTCCCAGAGGTGATGAAGGGCTGACTCATTTTGCCACATCCGCAGATCGCTTGCCAGACAAGGAATTTTTTGGTGAATTTCGACAGTTTCTTTTTCGGTACACTCTCCGGAACGGCCAACTTAGAGGTGGCGACGTAGTATTTCTGTCCTGGCATTTGTTTGGTGTCGGCTTTAATGTAGGTCTCATCGTCCATCACAATGCAGAACGGTTTTGTGAGCCACTCCCTGTACAGTTTTCTCTCACGAGTATTGGCCACCGAGTTCTGTGTATCGCTCCGGTTCGGTGCCTTCTGGACCTTGTACACATGTAATCCACAACGGTTCATTGTTTTCTGCACAAAACAAACTGAAACGTTGGGATACGCTTAAATTGGTTCAATACCATCATGGCCTTCTCCGGATTTGATGTGCCACGTGTTTTGCCACTACCATTTTTTCCGCTTGGTTGTCTTACGGTCCTTGAACGTTTTGACCACATGAGATACGGGTGAATGTGCGATTCCGAGCTGTTTTCCGATTCATCGATGAGAAGCGTTTGGGTTTTCGAAGTGAGTGCCCAAAATTTGTTGGCGCACTATTTCTTCATTCGAAGCCATCACTGAAATCACTCGACCGATTTTCACGAAACTCATTACACAATTGACACAACACAATGAAATACATTCAGTTAAAATTTCAATATTTTTTACCCACATGCTAAAAAGTGCGAACAATTGCGTGTGTCCAAATTTCATCGAATACAGTCTTTACTATCACTCACTGTCCCACGGAAACTAAGTCCAACAGCAACAGGCCCTTCTTTTTTTTTTTTTTGACCTAGCTTCAATAACCAGTGATTGTTTTCATCATGTTTTTGTACTAGGAACCAAAAAGGGGTTTGGGTAGATCTAAAGGCAACATCGCCTATGCGCATTAAGAGGGATGCATTTCAAAAACAAGATCGAAAAATGCGAGGAGCTCATCAAACAAGAGGATGCCTCAAAGAGTGGGGAGAAGAACTCACCCTCTATCAACGAATTGCGAATTGCTGGAGTTTGCATTCTACTTGCCACACAATTCGCTTCAATCGGGTGCCCTGATGGTCCCTCCCATATCCCGAATATGTGAATTTATATATGAGAGTATATAATCTATTTTTACTGAAAAGGAAAAAATATGTATTCATTAACATATCAATAGTCTAGGAAATTTTTTAAGCAATTGAAGATCCAGGTTATGTAGTTTTTGGAACAAATGAATTTGCTTATTATAATAACGCTAAACAAAAATATGCTGATGTAGAAGTAAATATTCTCTAATCACCACGAGGCCCCAAGAGTGGACAGTAATTTTGACGCGAACGAAGTATAGGAGTAGGAGGTGTAGTTAGTTCCGTCAGTGTGCACGGCAGGATGTGAAAAATTGAACAGAAGTAAATATTTGAAAATTGAGCGGGCATGTGATATACAGTACTTCGAAACCTCATGGTGATGAGAAACTATTTCTCATACATCATCATCAATCGTTACCAAACGTATGGAGAATACAAAAACATAAACAATCGTAGTATGTGAAAATATGCTTGTAAGTAGCGGCATGCCAGTCTTCTAGGTAGAAGTAGTAGCTATTTATAAAATAGTAGTTGAAGTTCAGAAGGGCAATTTCTAAGGTAACTATTCCCTGTGCTAAAGGGACACAACAAGCTGGTATCACATAAGTAACAAGTTTTGCCATCCCACATATCGTTTTTATTTCCCCGAGAGAGATCGCAGGTAACCCAGGTAACCAATAAGCAGCTCCAACGTGTCCTACCCGCAGCCTGTCAAGCAATTAAATCGCCTTAAATACAACATACAATGCCGCTTTTGGCCCAACATGCGGCTGCTTTACTGCAATACTATCATAATGCTTCATTAATACTATTTTGCATTCGGAAATGCTTATCACAGGGGCTACAAACATTAAAATAGCATTTGAAATTCAACTTGACAACAGAGATAGCATTCTGAGGACAATGCTAATATAATGCTTGTAGCATCAGAAACGCAGATTTAGGGTTGATTTACTGTAGATGCTAATGCTTATTGGTGACCTGGGTTGTAATCCCTATTGGTTAGTTGTGTGTGTGTGTGTGTGTGTGTGTGTGTGTGTGTGTGTGTGTGTGTGTGTGTGTGTGTGTGTGTGTGTGTGTGTGTGTGTGTGTGTGTGTGTGTGTGTGTGTGTGTGTGTGTGTGTGTGTGTGTGTGTGTGTGTGTGTGTGGCCTAACACTTAATGGCCAGCAATGGTATTATGGAAGAAATCTGTTTACAACAATCCCTCAAGGGACCATTGGAAGCACACACTTAGAAATTATGAATTTTACACGAGACGTTATTCATATTTTTGAAAAGTCCGGGAACGTAAAGAAAGATTTTGTGTAAAATTATGTCTCCTGAAACCGACACATGCGCTAATTCGGCGAAAATGGGTTTGATTGGATTTATTTCTTTCATCTCTTTTTCAACTCATTCTTATGTGCAAAAGGACGTTTGCATGTGTCGGTCACAGGGACAGACATTTACATGACATTGTGGTAATGTAGCTTTAATCCAAAAGCTAGAAAAAGTGATAGCTCTACTGCAAATCCAGCAACCCATTTCAGAATGTCTCGAAGATCACGCCCATTCCGAGGTTACTTTCACATACAGTAAGCTCTGCATGTAAACATTACCGATATCATTTGGATAAGGGCACTGCATAACACACCTCCAGATTTGGAAATGTTTTATTCCCTCAAACCACATCACACGCATTTAGTATTATTGCTAGTGTTGCTTATTGTCATATAGTTATAATCAGAAAGACTCTCACCCATGGCCGCTTTCTTTAATAATACTTGCTTGTTCATTAGTAAAAATACAATAAATCTCAACGTTGATTAGAAACACTCTATCGCATTCGCGACAAAATAGGCGAACAAATTAACGTTGCTTAGTCCGCTCGTTAGATATGCAACCGGCACACAACAAAACGCTGTAACACAACGTGGTAACGTGACGGATATTATGTGGCAGCCTTTCAGGCACGCACCTCGTGTTTCTGCGTTTATGCTGCTTCTGACCAGCAAATGGCCGTTTTCAAGCATGTACTGGTCTTCTTCTTTCACTCCACACTCTGCCAATAAGGCTTTGTGCAACAAATTACGTAACGCAGAAAAACGGATTTTGGACCCTCCCCCCCCCGCATGTAACAATAAGTAACGCGAGACTCAGACTCCCCCTTTTAATTACGTAACGCTCACGAACAATCCCCCCACCCTATTTCTCAGTTGCCAGAAATCAATCACAAAAACTGTTATTTTTGTTGTTTTTATGTTTAATTCTAATATACTTGAAATAAGTAAAGATTCCAAACATCATTCAATTAATTTCATTTAAGTAACTTAAAGCAAATATAAAGATTACGAAAAACATTGCACTCGTTGTACTGTATTCAAACTGTTACAAACATTAGTTCAACAAGTTTATTCCAAATGTCTTTAAATTATTTAAAGTATCAGAAAAAGAGCTTAATTCATATCACTTTAAATCAACAGTATTATGCAATGCATAATATTTACCTCATTGCAATTATTAGAATTGTTATAAAAAAATATTATTAATTATATTTTTTTATATAGGTTACTATTCAGAGTTTTCCTTTAAATCCGGATACAGTGCATGAAAAGGGCACGCTATGTGCGACTAAATCAGCGACGGCAGAACCATAGAACAACAGTGACACAGTGACAAGTTCATTTTGATGTAGTACTGAACGCAATGAGTAGAATCAATATTTCTTGTGTATTTAATCAAACCACACATTGTTTTAGTTAAATGCAAACCATATTTTAAACAACAATTCTTTTGTTCGAATCCAATATTGTTAGTAAACCAACATTTCTAACAGAAATCTTTATTGAGTCAACAAAATTATTTTGTAGAATCAACAATCAACAAAAACATTTACCTTAATTTCTTATTATTTCAATGGTTCTAAATGTATAAAAACATTTTTTTTCAATCCAACCGCTTTTTGTCTTTAACCAATGCAAAGGTGCACTGATTCCAAAGTTTATTTTTTTATTCCAAACAATAAATGATTTTCGTTTCTCGCAGTTTCTCGCAGCGTTTTTAAGAAAGAAAACAAAATTGTTGTTGGTTCAAAATTTAAATCGATATTGTTTGAATAAATAAATATTATGGGTAAGCCGTGAGTCAACTAACAAAATTTGTTGAATCTATACAAAACAATATATTCTCAGCGTGTAGATGTACAATTTATGGAAAATTGTGCCAATTGGTGACGCAAATCGTCATAAAATACCTTCGTTTAGTAGATTACATTTCATTTTTTTCAATAGTACACTGAATATAATTAATTTTCGTTCATATTACGGTCGAAAGTAGGACTAACAAATCTATTCGTTGTTTTCTGCAACGAAACTGATTTTTACTTTCTACGAAGCTTCCTTCGTATAAAAAGCCACACGCGCAGCTGTCAGCACAAAGCATTTTTTG